>SJYX01011528.1:0-16096 GCA_006410675.1 Oreotragus oreotragus
CCCATTCTCTCCTCCAGGCTAATTTTCAAAGTTCTATCACCCTTCTGTATACACAACTGCCTTTAATATAATCTGGTGTGCCTCACATAAAAATCCAAATACAAAACAAAAGATCTGAAAGGTAAATCTTGCCTTTGTTAAAGAAGTTTTCCTGTCTGAAAGACTAGTACCTCTCTCTGTCTCTCTGCCTCCCTTGCTTGTTTCTGGCTTTCTACACTTCATTATGCATAGTAGTAGTAGTAGTAGTTAGTTACTCAGTGGTGTCTGACTCTTTGCGACCTTATGGACTGTAGCTTGCCAGGTGAATATTGCTGTCCTCATGGTACAGGCAGCCTGGATAAAGTAAATACAAACACAGGGATCAAACCTGGTTCTTTTCGGTGCCTTGGAGGCCTTCCCCTTTCTGTGCAGTCTAGACTTGTGTAGCCCCTCCTCCGTGTCTAGCTGACAGGGGACATACTCTTGAAACTGGAGGAGAAGAAAGGTGACTAGGGCACGAATGCTAAGTCACTACGTCATGTCTGACTCTTTTTTGACCCCATGGACTGCAGCCTTCCAGGCTCCTCTGCCCATGGGAATTCTCCAGGCAAGAATACTGGAATGCCTTGCCATGCCCTACTCCAGGGGTTCTTCCCTACCCAGGGATTGAACCCACATCTCTTACATAGGCAGGCGGTTCTTTACTATGGTACCACCTGGCTGATTGGGGGCGGGGTGGGGGGAGGTCTGAGTTGCCTGCAAGCAAATTCATTTTTGTATTTGCAGATCTTGAGGTGCAGTGAGTATATACCCGTGCTGCCATTCTGTATCATAAAAATAAATTCACTTTCCCTAGTTTGTTTATTGTCAAACCTTGGCTCATTAAATATATCCAGTAGCCTGGGTCATGATCATATGAAAAATAGGACCTTGGCTCACTTAAAACAATAGCTACATTTGCTTCAGTTGGTACAGATTCATTTGGAGAAATTACCAATTCTCAGTGATGATTCTAGCCCAGCACCAAGCTCCCAGCAGCTTCCAGTTAATAGTAACGAGCAGAGCCTGTGTACCACTGCTCCATTCTAGAATTCCCAGCCTGGAAAAAGGCAGCTGTCATGCCCAGGGAAGCATCCATTAGGAAAGTTTGGCCTGAGTCAAATACTCACAGCCAGTTCTGGATAGAATTTCCTGACACACAGCCTTGGCTTCCATCATTACTGAGAGAAGAACATATACACAGCAGTGAGACAAAGAGAAAAATAAATCAATCTGCTAAAATTTGGAGATAAAAATATGCAGAAAAACCCATCATCTTTGGGATTCTCCATTAGATTTCAGTATAACCCTAATGGTTACAAGTTGAGATTTTGGTGTCTGAGTGAGTGGGTTCCAGTCTTGCCTTCCACCAATAACTAGTTTTACTTAACTAGAGATCTCAATAATACTTACCAGATACGGTTTTGGAGATGATTGAAGAGGTAGTATTTGTCAAGAATTTAGTGCTGGGTATGATACACAGTGGGTGTTAAATACACGTTAGTGTGTTAGCACATGTGTGCAGGGCATGGTCTACCGCAGCTTTTCCCAAACTTTCTGGGCTCAGAACATCTTAATAGGCAAATAAAATAAAGGACACTCAGATAAAAACTTCAGATAAATAATAAAGTAACTTTTTTTAGTATAAATATGTCCCAAAAGTTGCATGGATACTTAAACTAAAATATTATTTGTTGTTTATCTGAAATTCAAATTTAACTAACACAACAGTGTTAATCAACTATTCTTCAATATAAAATAAAAATTAACAGAAATTAACTCTGATTTGCATTTTTATTTGCTGAATCTGGCAACCCTGTCTTTACATTCTTAAGAATTATTAAGGAACCCAAAGTGCTCTTGTTTATGTGGGTTGTATCTGTAACTATTTATCACATTAGAAATTCAAACTAAGAAATTAAAAATATTTATTAAGTACTTCAAAAATAATTGGAATTTCTTATGTTAACATAAATAACATTTTATGAAAAACTATATTTCCAAAAAAATAGATGATAGAAAGCACATTATGTTTTTGCAAATAATTACTGGCTTGATAGAAGTCAACTATATTCTTATATCTGCTTCTGCCTTCCATCTGGTGAATCACTTTATTTTTATTGAAGTAAATAAAGAATACTCAGCTTCACAAAGATATGTAGTTGGAAAAGAGAGGGCTATTTTGATATACTTTTCAGATAGTTGAGAACATTTTTCTTTACTATTAAAGCCAAACTCTATGAGATAGTTTCTTAAAGATTAGTTGTAGTATGGAATCTGAAACCATATCAGTGAAGTTTTTATGCTCATGTTAAAATCCACTGGTTTACTTGTACTATGAATGGGTCTTTTACTATGTGTGATTCTGTAACATTGTGAATTGGTCATTTGGAAAATACTGGTTTACTGAGTTGTGGAGATCATTGAAATATTGACATATTTCATTATATAATATTTTTTAAAAATCACATTTACTAATATCACAACTAATTCCATCAGAAAAGCATTTAATTATGACAAACTATTAAGCTCACGGTGGTGAATGTAAGTTCTTCAAAAATTTAACTTTTGCTTGAAAGCTCCAGTTTTCTCATTGGAGACAAATACCATTAGTTGTGTTCTTTGAAGAGAGAGGCACATTTCATTTGTTTCTCTAGAAAGTGTCTACCAAATACCCAGTATCTGGATAACCATAGTTTAGCTTCAGTTATTCTTTCAAGTAAAAATAGTGTTCTGTGACAGAAGCAGCTGTAGCTTACCCTGTAACTGTCACACGCGTGACTTTTCTTGAGTCTGTGGTCATGATTAAGTATGCAGCAAGAGTGTTTTGTGCATGCTTCCCATTCCATCACACAGAATATTTAAAAAGATGTATGCTCAAGAGTCAAGATGTGTTAAATGATGGAATTAATGTTTTCCTGCTTCAAGTACATTCAAAAAAATAATAAAGACAACTTCTAGTGCCTGCTATTAGAAAAATGCTATGATAATTAGTGCAAATTGGTGCCACTCCTCTTTTGTGCTGAGGTACCAGCAGTGTAACCCTCTGCTGCCTTTTCATCACTGGTGCAAAGGTCAACACAGTGGAAAAATACAGAAATGTCAGTATTATTATGAAAATTGTTTTGACTTTGCAGACCTCTGAAAAGGCCTCCCAGGGGATCCAGGGACCTCACTTTGAGAACCTTCTGGTCCCAGTGAAACTGTTACTGTCCCAGTGAAAGACAGTTGATTCATCATGTGTTCCCCTCATCCATCCCAACGTCTCCTTCCTTAAGCAGTTTGGAAAAACACTAGAGACTGTTGGGACCTTAGGGTTTGATTTAGGCTGGGCTGGGTGACCAGAAGTTTCTGAGGCTGCCTTCAGGATGCTCTCAGATGCCCTCTCCAGAAAACTGACGGGGCCTGAATGAGTCAGGGGAGTAAATTGCGAGACTTACTCGCCTCGCTCCAAATAAAGCATTCTCCTCTTGCTGCTTCCTCCTTATCACTGGTGTCTGAGAGAACTCAAAACCCCTTTCAGAATCTGGAACCATCTTGCAGACCAAATCCATGCTAGATGCAGATATATCGAAGCTAGAGGTGGGCCTCTGGAGTGACAGACACTCTGGTGAAAGAGCAGAGAAAGGTTGATTTTTCTGCCCTAGTAGAACTCGGCAGTTAGAAATACCAGGGGAACACCTGCCTGCTGGCATCCCCAAAACAAGAGCACAAAACCCAGCTTAGAATTGCATGGCTGGAAGTGGGAAGATGCCATTATCAGACATTTATATTGCCCGGAAGGCACAGTTCTTTCTCAGGGACAAAGAATTTATCCTCTGAGCAGCATGAGATGAAATATTTGAATACAATAGAACACCAAGGACTGTATTTGACAGAGGGAATTTTCACACAGCCCACAGTGTTTAAAGTCAAATATCAAATTTGTGGCCATAGGAAAAAAATGAACATAAAGGCTTACTTGAAGTGGGGAAATCCATACTACCCATATCTCAGTTTTTGTGGTTAACTGAGATCCTCGATAGTAGAATCTGTCAATAGATTTCAAAGTGAGCAGGACTTGGGGTGAAAAGTTGAAAAGAAGGATTGGGGAACCCAAGGGAAAGGAGTAGAAGAACAGGGCCAAATGTGTTCTTGTAGAGCCTAGAAAGCATGCACAGGTGACTCTGAATTTGAGCAACAGATCCTCCCTGGAACCAGGGTCCTTGTGGCAGAAAGTGAAAAGTGAAATCGCTCAGTCGTGTCCGACTCTTTGCAACCCCATGGACTGTAGCCTACCAGGCTCCTCCCTCCATGGGATTCTCCATGGCAAGAGTACTGGAATGGGTTGCCATTTCCTTCTCCAGGGGATCTTCCCGACCCAGGGAGAGTGGCTTAGATGAAGAGCAATGACTGGATTGGATCTGCTCTGATTCTCAGCTCTGCCCTTATCAGCAAAGAGCATGCCCTGGGGCAGATTCTCTGAACCTATCTCCTCCTCCTCTGTTAGATTAAATTAAATGAGATTATAGATCAGTTCAGTTCAGTCACTCAGTCTGTCCAACCCTTGGCGACCCCTTGGAATGCAGCACGCCAGGCTTCCCTGTCCATCCCCAGGATTGTTTATCAGGTAACCAGTAATTGTTGTTCAGTTGCTAATTTGTGTCCAATTCTTTGAGACCCCATGGACTGCAGCATGCCAGGCTTCCCTGTGTGGCATTTAACCATTGGTTCTTGTTTCATGGCATGATTTGATGGTTAATTTATTTGCCACCTTGTCTTTATAATCCACTTTTCTCATCCTCTTTGAATACAGAACAAAACACAGCTACTACATCAAGCCCTAAACTCTCAGGTCATACCTGGAGTCATACTTGGAGTTTACTCCATTAGGCACTAATTTGGATTCTGATACTGTCTTCACACTTTTTTTTTCCTTCAGAATTCAAATATGTTCCTTAACCATAAGCACTGGACAGCATGCTAAGGATGCAGAGGAGGCTACTTTTACAGTCTAGAAAGTGGTTGACTTGCATGTGGATATGTGGTACAACGTGGCTTGGGTATCCAAGAGAGGTACTAGTGAAGGGAAAGACTCCTATGAAGTGAATAATTATTCCCCAGTTGTGTGGGTTTGTCACTTTGCAGATTTGTTCCTCTTTGGTTTGCTTAAAGAAGGGGAGGTGGGCTGTGGGGGTCAAGGGAGACAGACACCCCGCCCCACAAATAGGATAAGAATTTGATGAGCCCAGAGGGAGGAAGATGAGAATATGCCAGAATTAGCAAGGAGACTCAGTCATACCATGTGGCGAATTTGAGGCTCTGAGAAGAGGCATATCTGAGGGTGGGGAATTGGGTGGTCCTGGCCACGAAGGAGGGAAACCCCGGCCGGCCTGTCAGCAAAGTCCAGCTTCAGCCTCGTGACCTAGAGCCAGCTGTTGAATCTTTCTGGATCTCTCTTTGGTAGAATCTGGATGATAACACATGTGTTTCACTCCCTCACCAGCTTGTTTATCACATAAAATAAAAGAAGAAAGAGGGTGATAGGAGTAATTGATATACACATCATCTCTCTGTCAAGGAGTTGGGCAAAAAAGGAAGGATAGAAAGGGGGATAGGAAAGAGAAAATGAGAAAAAAAAATAAGAGCGAGAAGGAAAGGGGAAGGGAGGCAGGCATGCAGGTATCTGTGTTAGAGGGCAAGGTGAATTCAAGAGGAGAAATGCTGTGAAAGCACAGGCACTGGCAGCCTGGGCTGGAGGCCCGGGAGGTCTGCTCACCACGCCTCTGGAAGGCAGATAACCGGCCTCTAGGATACCCACCCAAGGTGGGTTAGTCACAGCACTAACCTGAGGCATCTGCAATACTGAGGAAATGGAAAATGAGACAGGACCTATAGAGGTAAGGGGTGGGGGAGAAAAAATGGACAACGACCTTGAAAATGCTTTGGAAATGTATATATGCCATTTTCTATGCTCTCAGATTAAGAGCATTGGCAGTTCTTTGGGTAAATCTTTCCCTGTTTTAGACATTTTTATTTTATAGGTGAGTAAAACAGGCTCAGAGAGGTTAAGTGATTTGCTCAAGGTCACACAGCTGGTGTGCCGGAAAGCCTTGATCGAAATTCCCAGTTCAGTTTTCTTTCTACCCCATTGGATGTCCTAAAGGTATGAAATGAAGAATTCTAGGTATTCCTGGGGACTCTGGTGGGGGTGGGGACTAGAAAATGGGTTTTCTTGTTTGCCTAACCTGGCTGTGTGTGAGATTCCCAAGCCAAAGTCAGTTCCTTCTCTCTACGGCCTTGGTCTCTTTTTATGGAGTCGGCTCGATGGTCACGGGGTAGTTCTGTTTTCTCGTTTCTCAGCTCCAGGAGCAGGTAGGTGCGAGCTGCCCATAGGAGCTCCGGACTTCATTGACGTTCATGTGTGCTGTAGATGATCCCTGGGTGGTCTCTCTTTATCTTGTTAACCCGGGGGGTACCGAGAGGCACCTGACTTTTGGGTATGCTAATAATTCAGTGCCAGCCAGTTTCTGTTATCCTCCAGTTGTAATTGTTAACCTGAATGGAATGCAAAACTTCTGGTTTGGAGCAGAGTTGGTTTTTAACTGTGAATTACTTGAAGGGTATGGAAAATGGGAAGTACGTTTTATTTTTTGTGGAAGATGGTTTCTGTAAAGCTTTTTTGTGGCGTCCGCTTTGCTCTGAAAACTAGAAATACATGGTACGTGTGGAGATGTGGCAGTCTCTACAGACTCGCTTGTGACCTCTACCCTTTATTAACTCTTCCCTTTGACACTTTTTCATTTTAACAAGCCAAGACTTGCTTGGGGATTAGAACAATGAGCTTATCAAAATGAGGCTTTTAAAAAAAAAACACACACACACAAAACTCCGAGTTTGTATCTGCTAGCCCACCCCTACCCCTTGGAAGTTTGGGATTTTCTTTTCCCCCTTAAGGGGAAGTGTGGAAATAGAGCCCGCCTATTCATTTGCATTACTGCACATCACGATATCTTTTCGACCATTATATTGTGTTCTCTCAATGGTGTTTGCTCTGAGGGTGGGACACAAGGCTGTTTAGTGTCTCGTGAAACATTTACCAAAAGCACTGAGCCAGGGTTTTGAAGGGCATTCCGTTGCCAGAGTGTAGGAGGAGAGAGCCAGCTGGGGAAAGGGAGCTCCAGGTGTGCGGCAGGTACTCATTTCATACTTTAGTTTTTATACGTGTTTAAAATGTTAGATTACATACGCGTTCCTTCTGCTGAAGGGGCAGGAATGGTGAGGAAGGGGGCCAAAGGATTGCTTTGCAAACTGTGTTTTTCTCTGGATCGGAGTCCCTGGATAATTGTAATCTTCAGTTTCGGTTGACTGTTGTTTTCGGTTTTAGTCCAGGGACGTGTATGTCACAGTAGAAGAAGGTAAAATCTCCCTGCGCAGGAGGTTTCCTCATGGCCTGAATCAGAGCTTAGTCTTTGCTTTAGCAAAGAATTTGGAACCAGCTGCAGTTTTCCTAGGAGGCAACGTGTAGCCTTGTGATTTGCGTTTCATTATACCCCGTGACTCACTCCCTGAAAAGCTTTTGCTAAATGGTGGCTTGGGTTTTGTGAAAATACTCTTAAACTTTCTCTCTTACCCTCTCCTTGCCCCATGAAAAGTCAGCTTGAAAGAATCTTCCTATCCTTAAATTTTTGTTTTTAGAACACGGTTGCTAGGAATAACTTTATATCCTGGTCATACATAGTTTTGGAGAAACGAATGACTCAATGCTTCTTGGGAATGCTAAGTATTCTACCTTTTTTTTTTTCCTTTTGTAGAAAACATGAGCTATGATAAAACTAGAGCCATAATCAAATGTTTACATTTGATCAAGTGTAATAATGATATCCTGGTCACAGATACTTGGAACTGTGTTATTAGTGGTTAAAACTCAAATAGTAGGTAGGAAAATCTAGAAAAAGGGTAACTCCAGAAGGTGACTGTAATGGCCAGTTCCTGGGAAAAGAAGTTGCTGGATGGTATTTGCAATGTAACAAGCATGTGGAATCTTTAGTCTGTTTTTATTTTATGGCAGGAAACCTAATCATAAAGACAGTACTGAAGTTAAGATTAAACTGCAAGCATGTTGTTGTTCAGTTGCTCAGTCATGTCCAGCTCTTTGTGACCCATGGACTGTAGCACTGATTATGAAGGAACATTATTAGCGTACTCTTTTCACCGGTGACGCTAGCAGTCAGAAGCTGAGAGTCTTTCTTCTGACAAGTTCCCAGTCGTTGCAAAATGGTTGAAATAAATGATGGTTTCAAAATTAGAGGAAACTTCCTTCATGGGAAAAGTTCACTGTGGCTTTGTATTTAGGCAAACAGGACTAAATCTACAATTTCGAAGGGCCAAAGACGTCAGTTCACCCGAGGGATAGCAGATTTGATTGTTTTTATATGCATATCAGAAAACTGAATTTTACGTTGAGTCATTTCACTACGCCGATCACTGTAAGTTTATGTAACTTGCCACAAGTGTATTACATTTTTCTTATCTCTCTTTTAAAATTTTGAAACGGGTAGAAATACCTGCTGTTTGCTTCTCTGTCCCATAGACGCACCTTGATTGCTTAAGGGCCTGTCAGACTTTTGACCTTCAATGTTATTAATACTGCAGGAATCCAAAATAGATCCTAACCAGTGAAGAAACTCATGCATTAATTCCACTGTCTCTCAGGTAGATGGATAGAGTTTTATGTCTGAAATTTCATCAGAGGAACAGGAAGACTAGAAAGAAGTCTAAAAATAAATCATTTCCAGATATTTTCCATTCCCTGTTTCCCATTATTTCATTGGGAAAATCCTACCCAGTGCAGTTCCTTTGTTTGCTTATTTAAATCAGAAGTCTGAAGGTCTGTATGGAATTGTAAGAAACTAAGATCAACAAAGTCTACATTTCCATCTCTCATTAGGAGTTATTGCAGTTATTGGGCAGTTTGTTAATGGATCCATTCATATGTCAAATTAAACTCTGGATACATTGGCCCCTGTCTCTGGCATTTAAAACTTTGCTGCTATTCCATGTGATATGTTAATAGTACCAGGCTGGCTTTATCAGCCATGTGTGTGTTAGTTGCTCAGTTGTGTCTGACCCTTTGCAAACGCACAGAATGTAGCCTGCCAGGTTCCTCTGTCCATGGGATTCTCCAGGCAAGAATACTGGAGTGGATTGCCATTCCCTTCACCAGAGGATCTTCCTGACCCAGGGATCGAACCCGGGTCTCCTGCATTGCAGGCAGATTCTTTACCATTTGAGCTACAGGGAAATCCTTATCAGGCATATATTTGGGTAAAGTCTCTCCACAAAGATTTTGTCATCTGCTCCTTCTCTCCTTTAGACAGCAAGCTCTTGGTTTGTAATATGTCATGAAGGTGAAATCTCTAGGGACAGTAACTGGCCCCCAAATTAGGTGGCAGTTTGCAACATGCAGGAGTGCCCAAGGAGTCATGGTTGTTTTGGCTTGCTTGGACAGAGCTGTCACGAAAAGGTGTGGGTGAGTAACGCCCACCTTTCAAGATTTTTGGGTGACCGTGCCAGGAAAGTCACAGTCACGGGAACTTGGGATCAGAACTATCAGGCAGACTAGGGGACTCAGCATAAAGACATGGGCTATTTGGGGCTGGTTTTGTTTTGGTAAAAACTGAATTTGTATAGGTTAGTCAAGCAATGATTAAAAATCCTTCACTTGGGGCTTCCTTGGCAGTTCAGTGGTTAAGGCTTCTGCTGAATGGGACACAGGTTTGATCCCTGATCGCAGAACTAAGATCCCATGTGCCCACAGTGGGGCCAAAAAAAAAAAAGGAAAAAAAAAATCCTTGTCTAGTAACACAGGGTCTTAAGTAAGGCAAAAAACAGTCCTCACAGCATTCAAAAAATTCAAGCCATTAAGTCCATCAGAGCCTCACTCTGACTACTCGCTTTTGGTTTAGAATTCCTGTTTTCTTAATGCACAATGAATCGGAACTCTTCTTTGTTGGCTAATGATCAATCATCCATTCATTCAACAAATGTTTACTAAGATCTCATTCTAGGCTAGGTTCTTACCTCTCAGTTCTTAAATGTCACTTCTTCAAGGTGACCTTCCCAAACCCCCTAAATTAGGTCCTATTCTCCTATCCCTTTCAGATAGTCATCACACTAGTTTTATACTTGCCTCCTCTACCAAAGAATAAGTCCCCCTTACGTCATGAATTGTGGCTGTCTTATTCATCACTCTATGTTCAGTGCTGAGCACATGTGAGGCATTCTAAAGACAGGTACCAAATAAATGAATGAATGAAAGCAGAGGATAAGGACCAGGATGGTTAGAGGCAGGCACAGAACAATGAAAAACTGTCCCTAGTAACAGGGAAAGGGCAAAAATTACTGTTATTCAGTTTGGAAGCAATGACCCCTGAAGCCATCCTTTCATTTCAGCCCAGCTCAACCATGTAAACTTCTAAGGATAGCCTTGGTTCACCAAGAAAAATGTGCTCAGTAACATTTGTTTAAGATGACACTGAGGACCACAAATCATTTTATAAAGATTTTCTTCCAAGAAAGTAATAGTTTTCTAACTTAAGTGGATATATTCAGTTGTTTGGAAATTTTAATATATGAGTAATTCTCTATTCCTACAATTATTTCCTACCAATGAAAAAATTGAGCACTTACACAAAATGCAAAAAGAGCCTGGAAGAATGCGATAAGGGAGAAACTTCAGTGTGATGAGGTTAAGTCAAATAAGTGCTGTGAAAAATATCATTTTAAATATTATTTATTGAAGTATAACATAAAGGCAGTCAAATGAACAACTCTTAAGTATACCGCTTGAGTTTTTACATATAGCTGTGTAACCACCAGTCTTAGTTCAAAGTCTGGGACATTTTCAGTGTCTCAGAAAGCTCCCTGTGCTTCTCCTCCCTGTCAGCCACCCACCCTGCTCCAGGAAACCATCACGCTGACTTCCATCACCACACATTATCTGTTTTTTAAAATAACTTTTATTTATCTGTTTACGGCCGTGCTGGTCTTTGTTGCCNATGAAAAGTCAGCTTGAAAGAATCTTCCTATCCTTAAATTTTTGTTTTTAGAACACGGTTGCTAGGAATAACTTTATATCCTGGTCATACATAGTTTTGGAGAAACGAATGACTCAGTGCTTCTTGGGAATGCTAAGTATTCTACCTTTTTTTTTTTCCTTTTGTAGAAAACATGAGCTATGATAAAACTAGAGCCATAATCAAATGTTTACATTTGATCAAGTGTAATAATGATATCCTGGTCACAGATACTTGGAACTGTGTTATTAGTGGTTAAAACTCAAATAGTAGGTAGGAAAATCTAGAAAAAGGGTAACTCCAGAAGGTGACTGTAATGGCCAGTTCCTGGGAAAAGAAGTTGCTGGATGGTATTTGCAATGTAACAAGCATGTGGAATCTTTAGTCTGTTTTTATTTTATGGCAGGAAACCTAATCATAAAGACAGTACTGAAGTTAAGATTAAACTGCAAGCATGTTGTTGTTCAGTTGCTCAGTCATGTCCAGCTCTTTGTGACCCATGGACTGTAGCACTGATTATGAAGGAACATTATTAGCGTACTCTTTTCACCGGTGACGCTAGCAGTCAGAAGCTGAGAGTCTTTCTTCTGACAAGTTCCCAGTCGTTGCAAAATGGTTGAAATAAATGATGGTTTCAAAATTAGAGGAAACTTCCTTCATGGGAAAAGTTCACTGTGGCTTTGTATTTAGGCAAACAGGACTAAATCTACAATTTCGAAGGGCCAAAGACGTCAGTTCACCCGAGGGATAGCAGATTTGATTGTTTTTATATGCATATCAGAAAACTGAATTTTACGTTGAGTCATTTCACTACGCCGATCACTGTAAGTTTATGTAACTTGCCACAAGTGTATTACATTTTTCTTATCTCTCTTTTAAAATTTTGAAACGGGTAGAAATACCTGCTGTTTGCTTCTCTGTCCCATAGACGCACCTTGATTGCTTAAGGGCCTGTCAGACTTTTGACCTTCAATGTTATTAATACTGCAGAAATCCAAAATAGATCCTGACCAGTGAAGAAACTCATGCATTAATTCCACTGTCTCTCAGGTAGATGGATAGAGTTTTATGTCTGAAATTTCATCAGAGGAACAGGAAGACTAGAAAGAAGTCTAAAAATAAATCATTTCCAGATATTTTCCATTCCCTGTTTCCCATTATTTCATTGGGAAAATCCTACCCAGTGCAGTTCCTTTGTTTGCTTATTTAAATCAGAAGTCCGAAGGTCTGTATGGAATTGTAAGAAACTAAGATCAACAAAGTCTACATTTCCATCTCTCATTAGGAGTTATTGCAGTTATTGGGCAGTTTGTTAATGGATCCATTCATATGTCAAATTAAACTCTGGATACATTGGCCCCTGTCTCTGGCATTTAAAACTTTGCTGCTATTCCATGTGATATGTTAATAGTACCAGGCTGGCTTTATCAGCCATGTGTGTGTTAGTTGCTCAGTTGTGTCTGACCCTTTGCAAACGCACAGAATGTAGCCTGCCAGGTTCCTCTGTCCATGGGATTCTCCAGGCAAGAATACTGGAGTGGATTGCCATTCCCTTCACCAGAGGATCTTCCTGACCCAGGGATCGAACCCGGGTCTCCTGCATTGCAGGCAGATTCTTTACCATTTGAGCTACAGGGAAATCCTTATCAGGCATATATTTGGGTAAAGTCTCTCCACAAAGATTTTGTCATCTGCTCCTTCTCTCCTTTAGACAGCAAGCTCTTGGTTTGTAATATGTCATGAAGGTGAAATCTCTAGGGACAGTAACTGGCCCCCAAATTAGGTGGCAGTTTGCAACATGCAGGAGTGCCCAAGGAGTCATGGTTGTTTTGGCTTGCTTGGACAGAGCTGTCACGAAAAGGTGTGGGTGAGTAACGCCCACCTTTCAAGATTTTTGGGTGACCGTGCCAGGAAAGTCACAGTCACGGGAACTTGGGATCAGAACTATCAGGCAGACTAGGGGACTCAGCATAAAGACATGGGCTATTTGGGGCTGGTTTTGTTTTGGTAAAAACTGAATTTGTATAGGTTAGTCAAGCAATGATTAAAAATCCTTCACTTGGGGCTTCCTTGGCAGTTCAGTGGTTAAGGCTTCTGCTGAATGGGACACAGGTTTGATCCCTGATCACAGAACTAAGATCCCATGTGCCCACAGTGGGGCCAAAAAAAAAAAAAAAGGAAAAAAAAAATCCTTGTCTAGTAACACAGGGTCTTAAGTAAGGCAAAAAACAGTCCTCACAGCATTCAAAAAATTCAAGCCATTAAGTCCATCAGAGCCTCACTCTGACTACTCGCTTTTGGTTTAGAATTCCTGTTTTCTTAATGCACAATGAATCGGAACTCTTCTTTGTTGGCTAATGATCAATCATCCATTCATTCAACAAATGTTTACTAAGATCTCATTCTAGGCTAGGTTCTTACCTCTCAGTTCTTAAATGTCACTTCTTCAAGGTGACCTTCCCAAACCCCCTAAATTAGGTCCTATTCTCCTATCCCTTTCAGATAGTCATCACACTAGTTTTATACTTGCCTCCTCTACCAAAGAATAAGTCCCCCTTACGTCATGAATTGCGGCTGTCTTATTCACCACTCTATGTTCAGTGCTGAGCACATGTGAGGCATTCTAAAGACAGGTACCAAATAAATGAATGAATGAAAGCAGAGGATAAGGACCAGGATGGTTAGAGGCAGGCACAGAACAATGAAAAACTGTCCCTAGTAACAGGGAAAGGGCAAAAATTACTGTTATTCAGTTTGGAAGCAATGACCCCTGAAGCCATCCTTTCATTTCAGCCCAGCTCAACCATGTAAACTTCTAAGGATAGCCTTGGTTCACCAAGAAAAATGTGCTCAGTAACATTTGTTTAAGATGACACTGAGGACCACAAATCATTTTATAAAGATTTTCTTCCAAGAAAGTAATAGTTTTCTAACTTAAGTGGATATATTCAGTTGTTTGGAAATTTTAATATATGAGTAATTCTCTATTCCTACAATTATTTCCTACCAATGAAAAAATTGAGCACTTACACAAAATGCAAAAAGAGCCTGGAAGAATGCGATAAGGGAGAAACTTCAGTGTGATGAGGTTAAGTCAAATAAGTGCTGTGAAAAATATCATTTTAAATATTATTTATTGAAGTATAACATAAAGGCAGTCAAATGAACAACTCTTAAGTATACCGCTTGAGTTTTTACATATAGCTGTGTAACCACCAGTCTTAGTTCAAAGTCTGGGACATTTTCAGTGTCTCAGAAAGCTCCCTGTGCTTCTCCTCCCTGTCAGCCACCCACCCTGCTCCAGGAAACCATCACGCTGACTTCCATCACCACACATTATCTGTTTTTTAAAATAACTTTTATTTATCTGTTTACGGCCGTGCTGGTCTTTGTTGCCGCGAGGGCTTTTCCTGGTCGCGGCGAGTGCGGACCTGCCCTCTAGTTGTGCACAGGCTTCTCGTTGTGGTGGCCTCCCGTTTTGCGGAGCCCCGCCTCAATAGCTGTGGCGCGTGGGCTTAGCTGCTCCACGACCTGTGGGGTCTTCTGGGATGAGGGATCAAACCTACGTCTCCTTCACTGGCAGGCAGATTCTTTCCCACTGAGCCACAGGGAAGCCCCTACATTAGCTGTCCTGGAACTTCATAAAAGTGGAATCATATATCCGTGCTCTTCTGGGTCTGGCTTCTTTGACTCAGCATTGATTTGTGTAGCTGTAATGTATTCCTTCACTGATGCATAGTATTTCTTTGTAACAGTACACCGCAGTTTAATAAATTGGGCATGGGGAGATTAAAAACATGACTCTATGAGCTGAAAATTATTCCATGTGTGCCAGCCCTTTAAAGTTGCATGATCTCATAGAAGGTGAGTTGGAAATGTTATCATTTGAAAGGGCGGAAAAAGATAAGTCCTTCTGGGAGTGGATTTATTAAGTACTCTGCATGGGCTGTTCATTTAACTGAAACCATTACCCTAGGAGGTGACAGCCGTTGTTTGCAGAAGAGGAAAGTGAGCCTGAGAAAAGTTTCCTAACTGCACAATCGATCTTAACACCCAAGTTGTTGGTTATAGCAGCGAGCAGTGCTGCCCTGGCAATGAGCATGCCAGGTGGCTTTTGAGGCTGTGCTACCTCGTTAACGAAGACTCAGCATTTATACAGCGGCACAGACCTATTTCTGGTCAGAAAGCTGGCAATTGACCTGACTTTTCTTAATTCAATTTCTCTATCTTTCCCTTCAGCGCTTTTCTTGTTTTGAAAAGAAGTCTCCCTTGTATATTTTTCATTCTGACTTTTGTTTATGAATAAATTTTTGTGGCTTATGATTTTTTTCAGATGCATATCTGAATCTAAAATCTATTCAGCAAACTATTGAGGGTTTTTCTTTTTCTTTTTCTTTTTTTTTTAAATAAAGATCAGTTATCTTCTTTCTTTTTTTCTAAATTTTGTCCATGCCACACCCAAGCCACAGTAGTGAAAGCAGTGAATCCTAACCACTAGTTCAGTTCAGTTGCTCAGTCATGTCCGACTCTTTGCAACCCCATGGACTGCAGCATGCCAGGCTTCCCTATCCATCACCAACTTCCGGAGTTTACTCAAACTCATGTCCATTGACCACTAGACCACCAGGTAATTCCATAAGATCAGGTTTTAATACCTGTGCATAAAGAAATGTTCAATCACTGTAAGAATGGTAGATGAATTTCAAGTCAGAATTGCCAAGAAATTTCCTGGGAGGCAAAAGTCACATCTTTCATTGTGGGGTTTGAAGTGCTTTAAATTCTGACTCCCAGAAGGTCTATATGTCAAAGTCTCTGACTCAACTGATCATGTTGGAAATGAACAAAATTTCTAAGTTTCCTCTTCTTTAGTACCTTTCCTGATTTTCACCCTACAAGTATACACATTCACAATGCCATTCTTCAAAAGTTACCAGAAACATGCTCAGAATGCCCTTCAGTCAGAATAACAAAAGGGAGACTATAACTTTTAGATTTTTTTTGAGTTGGGAATGAAAGAGGTT
>SJYX01011529.1:0-46748 GCA_006410675.1 Oreotragus oreotragus
TCCATGGGATTTTCCAGGCAAGAATACTGGAGTGGGTTGCCATTTCCTTCTCTAGAGGATCTTCCCAACTTAGGGATCGAACCCAGGCCTCCCTCACTACAGGCAGATGCTTTGCCCTCTGAGCCACCAGGGAAGTCCTCAATCTCCATAGAGGCAGATGGCAAACGTCTTTGTTATTCAGTCATTGGCAATGCTCTTGGTAAGTGCCAGTTTGTAGTTGACAATAACAACAGCATGGATCACAATTCCCTTGAAAGTCTATGATCCGACAGATTAGGTTAGTAGTTCTAATTCCCCACACAGTTATGAAATGGCCAAAGAGACCAGGAAAAGGTGACCAAGAAAGGAAAGTTTGGTCCACATGCTTTGCCCATCTCTGGCCACTTCCCTAGCAGAGACCTTGGGTGTCCCTTGGCCTTCGCAGAGTGATATAAACCCCCAACAAGGCTCCCTTTTTGGGGCTGCTTTCAGTAATTATGAGGCACAAAACTGCAGAGTAGGGCTCATCACTTGCTTCATGCAGGGCGTGTCATTTATTCACACAAGCACACCAAAGTAAAGCAGAAAATGTGCATACTGAGAAAGCAGAGAGGCTAGAGCTCTGAGTGTTCTTACCTTGTCCTGAAGATCCTGGATAAGTCCCCAAGATGATACCTTATGGTTTACGATGTAAGAGTTATGATCTTTGAAGATTTACCTTTAGGACCAGGGACCAGGCTTGATCACTCAAGAGATTTTGTATAGCAGAGTTTTATTAAAGTAAGAAAAAGGATAGAGAAACCTTCTTACATAGACATCAGAAGGGGGACAGAGAGTGCCCACTTCGCTAGTGCTAGCAAGGGAGTTATATGCTTTAATTAGTTTAATTACTATATACTTTAATTAGATTACAATGAATCAAAAGAATGTCTCAAGGTTTTAAATATCTTACTAGATCCACTCCCATAATTTACATTTTAAGATAACAGAATTAGCCAGAAGTTTTCCAAGAAGGAGAAACTGTCCTCAAGTAGAATACATTGTTGTTATATAATCCTTACCTTTGACTGGGTGGATCACAATAAACTGGAAAATTCTTAAAGAGATAGGAATACCAGACCACCTGACTGGCCTCTTAAGAAACCTATATGCAGGTCAGGAAGCAACAGAACTGGATATGGAACAACAGACTTGTTCCAAATAGAAAAAGGAGTACATCAAGGCTGTATATTGTCACCGTGCTTATTTAACTTATATGCAGAGTACATCATGANCTAGTCAACGCTATGGATTTTCCTGTGGTCATGTATGGATGTGAGAGTTGGACTGTGAAGAAGGCTGAGTGCTGAAGAATTGATGCTTTTGAACTGTGGTGTTGGAGAAGACTCTTGAGAGTCTCTTGGACTCAAGGAGACCCAACCAGTCTATTCTGAAGGAGATCAACCCTGGGATTTCTTTGGAAGGAATGATGCTAAAGCTGAAACTCCAGTACTTTGGCCACCTCATGCGAAGGGTTGACTCATTGGAAAAGACTCTGATGCTGGGAGGGATTTGGGGCAGGAGGAGAAGGGGACGACCGAGGATGAGATGGGTGGATGGCATCATGGACTCGATGGATGTGAGTCTGAGTGAACTCCGGGAGATGGTGATGAACAGGGAGGCCTGGCGTGCTGCATTTCATGGAGTCGCAAAGAGTTGGACACGACTGAGCGACTGAACTGAACTGAACTGAATCTAGGGGCCCCAAATAATAGTTGGAGGAGGTTATGGTACTTGTAGGAGCTTGGACAACCATTTGTAACTTTAAAGCTTTCATACGGTTAGAAACAAACCCCATTTTATAGTTACAGATGTAAGGCAAAAGAGCCATTAAACCAAGTTAAAATCTAACCAAAATTAAAAGGTACATTATGTCCATAGTTACATCATTCCTTCTTAGGATTGTTAGATGTCATCAGATCAAGAAGAGGCATCACATATGATTGTTGTTGGTGAAAGTATTCTCGGAGTTGAAGAAATTCCTTTCCTTGAAGTGGACAAACCCATCATCGGAAGTCTTCAGTTGATGAAGAGGGGAGTG
This sequence comes from Oreotragus oreotragus, assembly GCA_006410675.1. NCBI lineage: Eukaryota > Metazoa > Chordata > Mammalia > Artiodactyla > Bovidae > Oreotragus > Oreotragus oreotragus. Next base: position 2,060 of record SJYX01011529.1, read on the forward strand.
TTCACCCAGCAATTATGTCAGTTGTTGAATGCAGTGTAGGAATGAGTCCAGGACAGGAAGGCACTGTCTTGAGGGTCAAATGGCAGACTCAGGACTTTTGGATACAGCAGAAGCAAGCCCACCTAGATTCTTAGGCCTATCTTGGTTCCTGACTCAAACAGCAGCTTGTTTGACTCAAAGGCTGGGTCAGGAGTTAACCTCTTGGTAATGTCTGTTGAAAAGCTAAAAGCTGAGTCATATAGTTAATTTTGAGGCTTCAGGATCTATGACAATATTTGTGCACAAAAACAGTCTGTCATAGAGACAGTCCCTTCTTTTGTGTGTGTGGGGGGGGTGGTGGCAGTTAGAGCCCTCATTAGAGCTCTAGGTAGAACTGTAAACTAGCTGTCTTGTGTTTCCTGAGTTAGCTTACACAGATGTCTCTTAATAATGTCATTAGCGTTTTCTACCTTTCCTGAAGATTGTGGTCTCCAGGTATAGTGTAAGTCATATTATATTTCTAGAGTTTTTGACACCCCTTGAGTTACAGCAGCTACAAAAGTGGAGCCATCGTCACTCTGGAGGCTCTGTGGCAGCCCAAACTTGGGAATAATTTCATGGATTAAAATTTTACAACTTCCTTAGCCAGTTCACTATGGCAGAGAAAGGCCTCAATCCATCCGGTAAATGTCTACCCAGACCTGTAAGCAAGAAAATCCTTTTTTTTTTTTTTTTTTTTGGCATACGAGTAAAAGGAACCACAGCCTCATTTATTATTCATAAATCTTGAACTAATCTCCATTTATCATTTGACTTTTTCACACTTAAAATAGGAGTGTTGCATGGACTACTACAGGCAATTAATAGCCCTTGCTCCTTTAAATTTTCAGTGACGGATTTTAACCCTTCCTTAAGACCTCAGACTTTAATGGATTCTTCTTTTTGATGTGAAAATAGGCGAGGGTCATTGAGCTTAATAACAACAGGAATATTTTGTGCTTGACTCACATTTTTTTAAATTAGCCCACACTCTTGGATTTATAGTTTGTTCCATTTAAAAGAGCTGGTTCCATATTCATGAAAACAGAGGCCTGGAACTTGTTCAGTATATCCCTGCCCAGAAGGAGTGAGGGAGACTCTGGCATAATTAGAAACTCATGAGAAAATAGCACAGAGTCCCAGTTTCCACTTAAAGGATGACTGACGTAATAATGTTTGGCTCATCAAGATAGTCCCATTGCTGTAGTGGATCAGGAGAAAAGCATACCACAGGCTTCAGTGAGCTCAGGGAAAGTTGCCCCAGTGTCTAAAGGAACTCAACTGATTGGCCCTCCACAGTTATTAATACCCGGGGCTCCTCAGGTGTAATTAGGATGGGAGCTAGTGTGGGGACCCCTAGGTACCTTCAGTCCAGATTGTCTTGAGAGTATTATCCCTGGGGCCTACACCTCAGAGGGCAGTCTCTTCTCCAGTGTGGTCCTTTGCAGACTGGACCTGGAGCTGAGGGTGGCTTAGATGCCTGAGGGTAATCCCACTTGAGATGCCCGTCCTTTCCACAGTAATAAAAAGTCCATCCCTTTTCACCTGGGTCCCTCTGGGAATTTTTCTCAGGCTGTTTCAGAGCATGTCTAACAGCCATTGTTGGGGCTTCAGTCTTTTGCCTGTTCCTTTTTTGCCTCGATTTTTCCTTCTCATATCCTCTACCATAATATAATATCTGAGCCAGCTGCAACAGTTTTTCTAAAGGCTAATTTGATCCAAATGCCTGTTTTTGTAACTTACAGCAGATATCTGGAGCCAACTGAGTGAGAAATCTATCTTTTAACATCATTTCTCCCTCTGCACTTTCAAGATCAACATCAGTAAACTTGTGGACAACCTCCCAGAGTCTGTCTAGGAATTTACCAGGAATTTCCTTCTCTCCCTGTTCTTTGTCAGCCAACTTAGCGTAGTTTAAAGTCTTAGCATGCACTTGCTTAAGTCCTACAAGAATACATCTGGCAAGGTGGGTCTGTTATGGGAACCGTTTGGCTCCTAATAGGAAGGAGGGCTAGTTCATGTTCCCTCTTTCTCCTTGTCTCATGTTCAAGCCATTCATCTCCAAAAGTAAGAGCTTCCCCCAAAATTCGGGTTTTTGAGTCAGGAGTCAGTGTCTGTCCCAAGACATATATTACATCTTTCCAAGTAAGGTCATAAAGTAAAGGTGGCTTCCCGTAAAGGTATCTATGTACTTTTCTGGATTCTCTAGATAGTCTTGACCACAACTGATACTGTTTTAATTTCTACTGAGACTGAGACAACCCCTCCTTGAAGAGTGCCCTAATGCTCAGCCTGTTCAGTTGGGAGTCCCAGATACAGGAGCAAAGTAGAGGACAGGAGAGAGCTGAAGGTTCCAAATACAAACCTTTCCCCTTAGGACATAAATCTGGCATGACTTGCAGAGAGAGAAAGAGGAAGACATATAGCACTTCTAGCCATTTCTCTTGTTTTCTACAGAACTGGTCTAGTTTTAAATTCTTGGATTGAACTTGTCCCAGTTTTTTAAATACATTTTAAAGAAGTGGTTCTGGAACTGCTATCTCCCATCTGTAAGAGAGAAAAAGTGGCATCCATAGCCATGGCTTTCCCCCTCCCCCCCCACCAGAAGCATCTTTTCCTGCTCTAGGTAGGGGTGTAGACAAACTCTCCACCAAAGCTTTCCTTCCCTGGTCAGACTTAGTCTGTCCCTTATCAACGCAGGTGCCTTACTCGTCCCTCCCAGTTCTACCACCAAGGTGGGGTAGAGACGCACCAGGGGTAGACCTGATGGCATCTCAGATTGACTTAGTGCCATACCACCAAGACCTTTGTTTGACTTGCCAGAGTAGTTTCCCAGAATGTTTCCCAAGCTGAGACTACTAGCTTACATGTGCCCATGCACACTCCTGAGTACAGTCCTGACTGCAGTAGAAGCAGTGAGTCATAAAAGGATGAACAACAACCAAGATGTCCCTTCTCTCAGTATCACCACACCAGTATGGCAAAAGAGGTGTTGGAGGGTTGGCCAGTGAGGAAAAAGTGATTTTTTTGTCCTTGAGTTACTAGGACCAATCCTTCCAGTTCATTTCCACAGATGACACAGAAAGAAATATCTAAGGAGTTGAGACAAAAGCCATCAGAGAGCCTCCTCTGGTCCACTAAGATCAAGCGCTATCAAAGGAAGAAGCCCATTGCATTTCCAATCTGACCAGATCCTGCTATTCTTGGTCTGTGTCCTCAAAAACCTCATGGTCACTAGCAGTGCTTCTATCCACATAGATAGCAGACAAAGCTGTGACAAAGACTCACCTTTTCGGACTCTGTCTCCTGAGGCAGGTAGTTAAGAGAGTGATCTCTAGCCTGAGAGAAGTTCCTGGAGCTAGAGTTCCACCTCACTCCCAAATGTGCTCCTGTAACTTTTGGCTCCTAGCAAGGCTACTACAGCTGCTGCTAAGTCGCTTCAGTCGTGTCCAACTCTGTGCGACCCCATAGATGGCAGCCAACCAGGCTCCCCCATCCCTGGGATTCTCCAGGCAAGAACACTGGAGTGGGTTGCCATTTCCTTCTCCAATGCATGAAAGTGAAAAGTGAAAATGAATTTGCTCAGTCATGTCTGACTCTTAGCAACCCCATGGACTGCAGCCTACTAGGCTCCTGCATCCATGGGATTTTCCAGGCAAGAGTACTGGAGTGGGGTGCCTTTGCCTTCTCTGCCCAGCAAGGCTAGGCACTTCCATACTTGGGGTCTAAGTAAAAGTACATGAGGTGAGGTGAAGTCGCTCAGTCGTGTCCGACTCTTTGCGACCCCATGGACTGTAGCCTACCAGGCTCCTCTGTCCATAGGATTTTCCAGGCAATAATCCTGGAGTGGATTGCCATTTCCTTCTCCAGGGGATCTTCCCAACCCAGGGATCGAACCTGGGTCTCCCACATTGTAGACAGACGCTTTACCTTCTGAAAAAAAGTATGACTTGAGAGTTTTGAGTTAAAGTTTTATTGGGGGCAAAATGAGTACTGCAGCCTGGAAGGCAGCATCTCAGATAGCTCTGAGAGACTGCCCCCAAGCTGCAGTGGGGGAAAGACAATATATAAGGTTTTGGTGAAGGGGGAGTTGAAAACCATGAAGCACTCATTTTACAAAAGGCTTTTTGTTAGTCATGAGGATCTGATATCACCATGAAGGGATTTAGTGATTTTCTAGATATGAGGAGATGTAAGGATTGAGATCATAAAATCTGTTCCTAGAAACATCCAACTATCTAAAGACCTGTCCCACCAGATCCTCTGGAGCACAGAGTGCCTCACTCCACCCTGAACTCCCTCAGGGGTTGTTGAAGGTCAATAGCTATAGCAGCATGAGGTTCAATCTCCATAGAAAGTGAAAGTGAAGTCACTCAGTCGTGTCCAACTCTTTGTGACCCCACGGACTGTAGCCCACTAAGCTCCTCCGTCCATGGGATTTTCCAGGCAAGAATACTGGAGTGGGTTGCCATTTCCTTCTCTAGAGGATCTTCCCAACTTAGGGATCGAACCCAGGCCTCCCTCACTACAGGCAGATGCTTTGCCCTCTGAGCCACCAGGGAAGTCCTCAATCTCCATAGAGGCAGATGGCAAACGTCTTTGTTATTCAGTCATTGGCAATGCTCTTGGTAAGTGCCAGTTTGTAGTTGACAATAACAACAGCATGGATCACAATTCCCTTGAAAGTCTATGATCCGACAGATTAGGTTAGTAGTTCTAATTCCCCACACAGTTATGAAATGGCCAAAGAGACCAGGAAAAGGTGACCAAGAAAGGAAAGTTTGGTCCACATGCTTTGCCCATCTCTGGCCACTTCCCTAGCAGAGACCTTGGGTGTCCCTTGGCCTTCGCAGAGTGATATAAACCCCCAACAAGGCTCCCTTTTTGGGGCTGCTTTCAGTAATTATGAGGCACAAAACTGCAGAGTAGGGCTCATCACTTGCTTCATGCAGGGCGTGTCATTTATTCACACAAGCACACCAAAGTAAAGCAGAAAATGTGCATACTGAGAAAGCAGAGAGGCTAGAGCTCTGAGTGTTCTTACCTTGTCCTGAAGATCCTGGATAAGTCCCCAAGATGATACCTTATGGTTTACGATGTAAGAGTTATGATCTTTGAAGATTTACCTTTAGGACCAGGGACCAGGCTTGATCACTCAAGAGATTTTGTATAGCAGAGTTTTATTAAAGTAAGAAAAAGGATAGAGAAACCTTCTTACATAGACATCAGAAGGGGGACAGAGAGTGCCCACTTCGCTAGTGCTAGCAAGGGAGTTATATGCTTTAATTAGTTTAATTACTATATACTTTAATTAGATTACAATGAATCAAAAGAATGTCTCAAGGTTTTAAATATCTTACTAGATCCACTCCCATAATTTACATTTTAAGATAACAGAATTAGCCAGAAGTTTTCCAAGAAGGAGAAACTGTCCTCAAGTAGAATACATTGTTGTTATATAATCCTTACCTTTGACTGGGTGGATCACAATAAACTGGAAAATTCTTAAAGAGATAGGAATACCAGACCACCTGACTGGCCTCTTAAGAAACCTATATGCAGGTCAGGAAGCAACAGAACTGGATATGGAACAACAGACTTGTTCCAAATAGAAAAAGGAGTACATCAAGGCTGTATATTGTCACCGTGCTTATTTAACTTATATGCAGAGTACATCATGAGAAATGCTGGGCTGCAAGAAGCACAAGCTGGAATCAAGATTGCCTGGAGAACTATCAATAACCTCAGATATGCAGATGACACCACCCTTATGGCAGAAAGTGAAGANGAAGAAAGCTGAGCACCGAAGAATTGATGCTTTTGAACTGTGGTGTTGAAAAAGACTCTTGAGAGTGAGTCCCTTGGACTGCAAGGAGATCTAACCAGTCCATTCTAAAGGAAATCAGTCCTGGGTGTTCTTTGGAAGGAATGATGCTAAAGCTGAAACTCCAGTACTTTGGCCACCTCATGCAGAGTTGACTCATTGGAAAAGACTTTGATGCTGGGAGGGATTGGGGGCAGGAGGAGAAGGGATGAGGATGAGATGGCTGAATGGCATCACCAACTCCTTGGACATGAGTTTGGTGAACTCTGGGAGTTGGTGTTGGACAGGGAGGGCTGGCGTGCTGCAATTCATGGGGTAGCAAAGAGTCGGACACGACTGAGTGACTGAGCTGAACTGAGTACAGAGTTTAAACTGAGTTGTTTGTTGTGTAATCATCAATTCCGGGCTTTAGTTCAGTTCAGTTCAGTCGCTCAGTTGTGTCCGATTCTTCGCGACCCCATGAATCGCAGCATGCCAGGCCTCCCTGTCCATCACCAACTCCCGGAGTTCACTCAGACTTGCGTCCATCGAGTCCGTGATGCCATCCAGCCATCTCATCCTCGGTCGTCCCATTCTCCTCCTGCCCCCAATCCCTCGCAGCATCAAAGTCTTTTGCAGTGAGTCAACTCTTCGCATGAGGTGGCCAAAGTACTGGAGTTTCAGCTTTAGCATCATTCCTTCCAAAGAAATCCCAGGGTTGATCTCCTTCAGAATGGACTGGTTGGATCAATTCTGGGCTTAAAGAAAAAAAAAAGTTTCATGTGACTAAGTTTAAGGAATGTATAGAAAAAAAGATGTTTGTCCTTTCATCCTCCTTGAGAATTTCAGACCCTTATCTCCCCTTCAAGAACCCCAGATCCCTTTCTCCTCCTCAGGGACCCTGGACTTCTTATCAATCTGCCTAGGGAATTGACTCTCACTTTCTGTAGGCTGGAAGTTTGTAGTGCCTCTTTATTGTGGAGGTTGCTCTCTGTGGGTGGTGTTAGACTAGTGACTTGTCAAAGTTTCCTGGTTAGGGAAGCTTGTGTCTGTGTTCTGGTGGATAGAGCTGGATCTCTTCTCTCTGGAGAGCAATGAAGTATCCAGTAGTGAGTTTTGGGGTGTCTATGGGTGTGGCGTGCCTTTCAGCAGCCTGTATTTTTATGCTCAGGGCTATGTTCTTGCATTGCTGGAGAATTGGCATGGTATGTCTTTCTTTGGAACTTGTTGGCTCTTGGGTGGAGCTTGGTTCTAGTGTAGGTATGAAGGCTTTTGGATGAGCTCTTGTGAATTAATCTTTCCTGGAATCAGGAGTTTTCTGGTGTTCTCACGGTTTGGATTTAAGCCTTCTGCCTCTGGCTTTCAGTGTTATTGTTACAGTAACTCAAGACTTCTCCATTCATACAGCACAGATGATAAAACATCTAGGTTAATGGTGAAAAAATTCTCCACAGTGAGGGACACCCAGAGNTGGATTTAAGCCTTCTGCCTCTGGCTTTCAGTGTTATTGTTACAGTAACTCAAGACTTCTCCATTCATACAGCACAGATGATAAAACATCTAGGTTAATGGTGAAAAAATTCTCCACAGTGAGGGACACCCAGAGAGGTTCACAGAGTTACTTGGAGAAGAAAAGAGGGAGGAGGGAGATAGAGGTGACCAGAAAAAGAGGAGAAGTCAAAAGGAGAAAGACCAATTTAGCCTGTAATCAGTTCCCTAAGTGTTCTCCCAGAATACCAAGAGAGTTTTGCAGAGTTAAGTAGAGAAGAAAACGGGAAGGGAGGAGATAGAGGTGACCTGGGGGAGTAAAGGGAGAGTCAAAAGGGGAAATAACAATCATGCCAGTAATCACACCCCAAAATGAAAATGGATACTGAAGATTAGATTCTTAAATGTACAAAATTGATAACAAATACCAAAAAGCAAAGATTAAAAATCTAGAGGTTAGACTCTGAAAAATACAATATTAAAAATACAAAACAAAGTAAATCACAAAAATTATTATATATATATGAAATTTGCTTTAAAAATAGGGACTTTTTTGCAAGGTAATAGTAGGTTATGAAAATTAAAATTAAAGGAATAATAAAGAACTTGCTGCTGCTGCTGCTGCTGCTAAGTCACTTCAGTTGTGTCCGACTCTGTGTGACCTCAAAGACAGTATCCCACCAGGCTCCCCCATCCCTGGGATTCTCCAGGCAAGAATACTGGAGTGGGTTGCCATTTCCTTCTCCAATGCATGAAAGAGAAAAGTGAAAGTGAAGTCACTCAGTCTGTCCGACTTTTAGCGACCCCATGGACTGCAGCCCACCAGGCTACTCCGTCCATTGGATTTTCCAGGCGAGAGTACTGGGGTGGGGTGCCATTGCCTTCCCCGAATAAAGAACTTAAAAATAAAAAAATTAAAAAATGATAATAGTAAAAATATATCTAGGAATTTCTCTGGAGCTGTTGTGGACAGTGTGGGGTCAGTTCAGTTTCAAATAGTTCCTTGTTCCACTTTGTACTTCTTCTCAAGGGCTATAGGCCCCTTCTAATGCTTAGTTGATGTTAACTACAGGGTTTTAATCTGTTGCACCTGTCACTTGCAGAGCAGTTCCCTCTTTTTGTTTATTTTGGCTTCCTCTGTTTGCAAGTCTCTTCAGTGTCTAATTTCCACCCTGACACAAGGGGGTGAAGGTGGTCACATATTTAGGCTCCCCTGTTCAGTTGTGTTGTCAGGATGGAGGGACACTGCAAACAAATATCACTGGAGTGTGTGGGGAGTGCTCATAGTTTATGGACCACACTTGGTTTGCCTCAGCTCATGGTGTATGTGCTTTCTCCTTCTGCACTGCTCGGGCTCCAGGTTGCTCTGCAGGGGTACTGTCCAAAGCAGGCCCCATGTTTTGTGCACTTCCCAGGTCTAAGCTGCTCAGGTTCTGGTTCTTGGGTACTCTGCAAGGGCACAGACTCTGTTGGGCGTGCATTTCGTGCCCTTCCCAGGTCCAAGGAGCTAAGGACACCAGGTGCTTGGCAAGCACACTGTCCCAGGTGGGCCATACATCTTAATTACCTCCCCAGTCCTGGCCCCTCAGTTTCCCAGGTGCACCTGGAGAGCACCATCTCAGGTGTGCCGTGTGTCTCTCTGGGGAGCTGATCTCGGGCTGTGACTCTCCTGGCAGATGTCAACCGTCCAGGATCCCAGGAAGATGCAGGTCTCTGGGGCTGAGATTGCCCCTTGCCTTCTGGCTCTTGCTGTTGCTGTTGCATGCCTGCCTCTCTGCCTCCAGTGGCATGGGAGGGGCCTATATGCAGCCGGCTAGTTCTCCTTTGGTATTCTCTCAATCCTTTGTTCTGTGAGCAGGCCAGGCTGTGCCTTAGGTTAGAGCCTTTTGTGGGAAATTTCTGCCCACCTGCCCCCACTTCTCTGGCTGACTTCCCTGGTGGCTCAGATGGTAGAGTATCTGCCTACAATGGAGGAGACCTGGGTTCGATCCCTGGGTTGGGAAGATCCTCTGAAGAAGGAAGTGGCAACCCACTCCAGTACTCTTGCCTGGAAAATCCCATGGACAGAGGAGCATGGTAGGCTACAGTCCATGGGNTGGCTGACTTCCCTGGTGGCTCAGATGGTAGAGTATCTGCCTACAATGGAGGAGACCTGGGTTCGATCCCTGGGTTGGGAAGATCCTCTGAAGAAGGAAGTGGCAACCCACTCCAGTACTCTTGCCTGGAAAATCCCATGGACAGAGGAGCATGGTAGGCTACAGTCCATGGGGTCACAAAGAGTCAGACATGACTGAGTGACTTCACTTTCACTTTCTTTCATCCCACAGTTTGGGTTGCTGTATCAAGTTATCTCCCTCAGATTGTCCTCAGGGCACTGAGGTCCTTACCTTAAACATGCAATCTGTGCCTCCCTGTCCAGCCTCTGCTTGCTGGTGGCAGATAAGAGTGTCTGGGCTACTTCTCTGCTAGGAGTTTTGGTTAGGCATGTTTTCTGTTTTTTTTTTTTTCCTTCTGGTTATGTTGCCTTCTGAGATTCCAAAACTCCCCACAGACCAGCCAGTGATAGAGTTTCCTGCTTTTTGGAAACTGTTCCTCCTTCATGACTCCCTCCCCAGGACAGGTCTCCATCCCTAACTCTTTTGTCTCTCTTTTTGTCTTTTTGGGGTGTCTCCAGTAGCTCAGCTGGTAAAGACTCTGCCTACAATGCAAGAGACCCAGGTTCATCCCTGGTCAGGAAGATTCCCTGGAGAAGGGAATGGCATCTCACTCCAGTACTCTTGCCTGGAGAATTCCATGGACAGAGGACTTGCCAGGGTACAGTCCATGGGATTGCAAAGAGTCAGATACCACTGTGAGACTAATTTTCCTTTCCTTCCTTTCCTTTTATATTTTATCCTACCTCCTTTCAAAGAGAATGGAGTGCCTTTCTGGGTGCCTGGTGTCCTACGCCAGTGTTCAGAAGTTGTTTTGTGGATGTTGCTCACTTAAGTTTACTAGAAAACTACTTAAACAACCCCTCTTTCACCAGAGGGACAGGATAAGAAGGTGGTAGAACTCTGGTGGGTCCTGAAGACTATCACTACTACACCGGTACTATATTATGTTGTAAAATCAAAAGTTACTTATAAGTCATATGTATTTATTCTATACGAATATTACCTAAAATCTTCAACCAAAGTACAAGTTCAGACATGGTTTCTTAAACATTCTCAGTCTATATCATATTAACCTGTTTAATATCTTAAAAGACATCTATTTCCAATTCGTAACACTCCATTTTAAATGACATGTCTTCTTAATGAATAGTATATTCCCGAATTTGATAAAATTTTATATCTTTACTCCCTAGTAAATTAACATTTATTAACGAAAGTTTAGTACATTTGTAAGGTTTATATTTGAAAAAAAGTGTAGTCTGTACTTTTATTGTACGATAAAACAAGAAATAAACAAAATATTGTGTACAAAACGGGATATTTTGAACAAATGTCTTCTTCAATTGTGACATCTAGTCCTCTCTATAAATATCTACGACATATTTGAGAATTTCTGTTAATTTTCCGTAGACCTACGAAAAGTTTTTAAATTACTTTTTAATTAAAATGAAAAACGTTCTGAAAATCGACAAAGAAGTTTTACAAAAGACTCTCTTAGGAAAATCAATAAATTTTAATTGGAAACTCGTGAGTCACGTATGGACTGTGGTACGACATTCGAAATATATAAACGAGTAAGTCTAAGTACTCCTAAGTTTGTATAAAATAATTGAATATTCAAATACACTGTTTGATTATATCCTACGTTTATATAATGTGACTTGAAGTTGAATCGTTGGAATTGAACATTTATAATTTCTATTAATTTTACGGTACAAAGTTAAAAACATCAGAGATGAAAGTATCTATTACGAATCAAAATGAACCTTATTCTTAGAGAATTAAAAGTCAAATGGTTTCGATTACTAATTTTAACATTATCAAACATTACTTTTGTTGAGTCTGTTCTATCATTCCCGTGTCTATACCACGATAATTCATCTCACGAATAAATCGATAAAGTTTTCAATTCAAGAGAATGAGTTTTAAGAAGACTATTTTATTTTTACGGTACTTGTCCTATCACTTACAGAAAAATATATATCCTCATATTATTATTCCACGGAAACATAATATATTATTACGGGAATAATGAATGAAAAATTGATGATATTTTAACAGGTACAAGTCAGAGAGTCAATACGGACTGAGAAAACACTGGAGTACTTGAAATCGGACGGTCCGAGGTGACAGGTACCTTAAAAGGTCCGTTCTTATGACCTCACCCAACCGTAAAGAATGAGGTCCCCTAGAAGGACTAGATCCCTAGTTTGGACGAAGAGGAAGTAACCGTCCGTCCAAGAAATGGTGACACAGTGGACCCTTCTGATTTTAACGGGTCACTAAGAGTTTTACATAAAGATAATGACTTTACGATTCAGTTCTGAATTAAATTTTTAGTTCACACGAGGAGGAAGTTGGAATAGTTAAGTCTTTGAAGAGGGAATTTGTCATAATAAGTAAAGAGCTGGTTACTTAAGAATAAAAGAACCCAAAGTGGAAAACAGCCTAGTCTCACATGAATAAAACATGTTAGGGATCATTGTGGTTTCATAAAGAAAAATGCTTAAGAGAAAGATATTTTGACACTAAAATGTATAAGAAAAATTTAGTAACTCTTATCAGAGGAGAAATGTAGCCTTTGAAATAGAAAAATAATTTTTATATATTATATCTATATATGATATTATCTTATTATTATAAGATTCAGTTCAGTAGATCAGTTGTGTCTGACTTTCTGTGACTCCATGGACTGCAGCACGCCAGGTTTCTCTGTCCATCACCAACTCCCAGAGTTTACTCAAACTCATGTCCATTGAGTCGGTGATGCCATCCAACCATCTCATCCTCTGTCATCCGCTTCTCCTACTGCCCTCAATTTTTCCCAGCATCAGAGTCTTTTCAAATGAGTCAGTTCTTCACATCAGGTGGCCAAATATTGGAGTTTCAGCCTCAGCATCAGTCCTTCCAAGGAATATTCAGGACTGATTTCATTTAGGATAGACTGGTTGGGTCTCCTTGCTGTCCAAGGGTCTCTCAAGAGTCTTCTCCAACACCACAGTTCAAAAGCATCAATTCTTCAGCACTTAGCTTTCTTTATAGTCCAACTCTCACATCCATACATGACTACTGGAAAAACCATAGCTTTGACCAGATGGACCTTTGTTGGCGAAGTTATGTCTCTGCCTTTTAATATGATTAGTAAATTTCAAACTGCTGTGTGTAAATGAGGGGCTTCCCTGATGGCTAAGTTGGTAAAGAATCCGCCTCCAGTGCAGGAGACCCTTATTTGATTCCTTGGTCAGGAAGATCCCCTGGAGAAGGGAAAGGCTACTCACTCCAGTATTCTGACCTGGAGAATTCCACGGGCTGTATAGTCCATTGGGTCACAAAGATTCGGAGATGACTGACTTCCACTTTCATGTGTAAATGGATTATGAATGCTGTGTTTCAAATGTACACTGTCTCTGGGCTTTTGTTTTATAAAGTATGCTTAGTGTACTTCAACCAGTTACAGAATTGAGTTCTGTTATAGTAGAGCTTATTTTTAAAACACATATTTGATCACACAACAGGTCTATACTCATCTTTTGAAACATAACCAGTAAATACCTTAATATTTAATAAATCATGTGCATTTAACATATGTAAAATATTGTACTAAGCATTTATATTTTTTAGTTCTAGCATATATATTTACCATCTTAAATATAAGCATCTGAAAATTTTAGGCTGTAAATTATTCTTTATCAGATTATATCCTTGTTTTGCAGGCAACAAAATTCAGTTATCTGAAAGATTTAAAATTTTTCCTGAGAATTGATAGAAAAGGAAATATCTCAGCAGGTATATCATTAGGCAAGGAAACTTGCATGAGAGTCTAAAATGGTGCCACAATTTGGAATTATAGTCCAAATAGTATTGATACTTTTCAACAAATTCACATGTAAAGTGAAAAAAAATATGATATCCATGATGTTAACAACATCTTTCTTGCCTACTCTGCTGCCACAATGAGATATATAATTGAAAACATTATTGTAGCATGGCTTCATTATTGCTTGCCTGCTAGAGGCTGAGTGACTTCACAAGTCAATGTCAAAGTAACCTGTTTTTAATTTCATGAGAAAACAAACAATGAAACTAGCTACGTGCCTAAGGCAGCTGGTAGCTTAAAATTCAATTAAATCGTTGCATATTGTAATTATTCATGCTAAAAAACTATGAATTCCATTGTAACCCTTTTCCCCATGAATACCTCAATAATGTGTGAGGAATAATTTGTGTCATTTTTGTCATCATATAGCATCCAATTCAGAATACAAGTATTCAGGTATTTGAGGGAAGCACTTGTTTGCTTCCCTCATGTTAACTTACATGTAATGTTTCTTAAAATGGGATCAATGCACAACCACTAAATCTAAGGAGCATTGAATTGGGATGGTTCTGTCCCCATTCCCACCTCCTATATTTGGAAGAAGAATGTTATGCAAATAAAAGTATGGGGGAAAGGAGTTATTTTTTTCTTTCTGTATTTATTGCTAGAAAACCTTAGTGGTATGTTAGAAGTGATATTACCCTTCAGAAAAAGAGTAATGCATCTTTAAAATCTAAACTACATCTTTACTTTTATCAAATTATCTATAAATCTTTCATGACAGTTTATTTAACAAAGTGTCATTGAAACTGTGTAGATGATTGATGTGACCCATGTAAGATCAACATGAAATGTTTGTAAATGTCAGCAAAATGTAACCATCTAAAAGCGTATAAGGATGGAGTTTCTGTGAAAGTGAAAAACAAACAGAAAAATGTTTATCTTATTTTTTTACTTTCTGATGTGCAATTACAAATTCATAGAAGAAATATTTTAATTGATTTTCTTTGGAGTTCATATCATCAGAGGTCTAATTTGCTTTTGACATTTACCATTTCAAAGTTTTGGTCTCTTATTTATTGGATAAGTTTTCTCTTTCACATATGGAAAAGTAATATACACTCAGAACTTCTTGGCAAAAAGGTAATTATTTTGGAAAGTATTTGTAAGACCTTGACCAAAAAACATTATGTACAAATTATGGAAGGCTATCCATATAGAAATTTCATTGAAGGGTTCCCATCTCTATATAGACAGAAGAAAGCATTGTTGATTTTCCATTTAGTTGAAAATGTTTGTGATGTTAAAAACAAATGTAATAAGATAGAGATAAGAGGGAAGGAAAATAACAGATTAAACTATAAATATGTAAGGGTACTTCAGTAGCTCACTCTGACTTGAATAGTTTCTTTACATTTCTCCTAGATATATTTTTGTATAAAATGAACATTATCCTTGGTGGTGGTTTAGTCACTAAGTCATGTCCGACTCTTGTGACCCCATGGACTATAGCCTGCCAGGCTCCTTTGTCCATGGGATTCTCCAGGCAAGCTTAGAATACAGTAAAATCCTTCCTTGGGAATGATGTTTTGGTTGTTATATTTCTGCATTATATTGACATGAAAGCCTAATGAATAGAGTGAAATTAATTAAGATGAGGAGTGGGAAATGAATAGTAGAGAATACAAAACTAAAAGTTGAAAATCAGTTGGCATCATTAGATTTTACCATTCAAATAAGAGCATTTTTGCAGAAAAGGGATTGTATATGTATTGTTCACCTAATTACATTCTTTTCTCCTTTTTGCAAATTTATAAGTCCACAGTAACATGAAGAACTGCAAAATGCCTATTCATTGTTATAGTTGTTTGTTATCATAATAGTTTTGAATTATTTTGTATATATGTATTTATGTGATCTTTTATATTTTTGTATTTATACATTTGTAACTTTTGTATATATGTATTTATACATTTATAATTTATACATTATGCATATATATGGGGCTTCCCCTTTGGCTCAGTGGTAAAGAATCTGCCTGCAATGCAGAAGATGTAAATTTGATCCCTGGGTTGGGAAGATTTCCCTGGAGGAAGGAATGGCAACCTATTCCAGTACTCTTGCCTGGAGAATCCCATGGACAGAGGAACCTGGTGAGCTATAGTCCATAGGGTCACAAAGAGTTGAACACGACTGAATAAGCTGAGCATGCATACATATATATACATATATACTTGCATAGTATATTTTTAATGGAACATGGATGTCCTGCTCATTCTGTAGAGCTGATAGGAAGTGCTATTATTGGTGATGTTACAGAAAAACAACTACTTGAAATCCTCAGTTAAGCAGATTTCTCTGGGGAGTTGTACTTTGAGGAGAATATGGTAAGATAAGGCAATGCAAGAAGTATCTTGGGATCAGTTTTTGTTGTTCAGTCATTAAGTTGTGTCTGACTCTTTGCAAACCCATGGACTGCAGCCTGTCAGGCTTCTCTGTCCTTCACTGTCTCCCAGAGTTTGCTCAAACTCTTGTTCATTGAGTCGGTAATGCTATCCAACCATCTCATCCTCTGTTTCTCCTTTCTCCTCCTGACCACAGTCATTCCCAGCATCAGGGTTTTTTCCAATGAGTCAGCTCTTCGCATCAGGTGGCCAAAGTATTGGTGCTTCAGCTTCAGCATCAGACCTTCCAATGAATATTCAAGGTTGATTTCCTTTTGGATTGACTGATTTGACCTCCTTGAAGTCCAAGGGACTCTGAAGAGTGTTCTCCAGCACCACAATTCAAAAGTGTCAATTCTTTGGCACTCAGCCTTCTTTCGGAGAAGGCAGTGGCACCCCACTGCAGCACTCTCGCCTGGAGAATCCCATGGACGGAGGAGCCTGGTGGGCTACAGTCCATGGGGTCGCTAAGAGTCGGGCACGACTGAGTGACTTCACTTTCGCTTTTCACTTTCATGCATTGGAGAAGGAAATGGCAACCCATTCCAGTGTTCTTGCCTGGAGAATCCCAGAGACAGAGGAGCCTAGTGGGCTGCCGTCTATGGGGTCGCACAGAATTGGACACGACTGAAGCGACTTAGCAGCAGCAGCAGCAGCCTTCTTTATGGTCCGACTCTCACATCTGTACATGACTACTGGAAAAGCCATAGCTTGACTAGCAGGGCAAAGACTAATAGAGTTTTGCCAAGAATATGCACTGGTCATAGCAAACACCCTCTTCCAGCAATACAAGAGAAGACTCTACACATGGACATCACCAGATGGTCAACACCGAAATCAGATTGATTATATTCTTTGCAGCCAAAGATGGAGAAGCTCTATACAGTCAACAAAAACAAGACCAGGAGCTGACTGTGGCTCAGATCATGAACTCCTTATTTCCAAAATCAGACTGAAATTGAAGAAAGTAGGGAAAACCGCTAGACCATTCAGGTATGACCTAAATCAAATCCCTTATGATTATACAGTGGAAGTGAGAAATAGATTTAAGGGCCTAGATCTGATAGACAGAGTTCCTGATGAACTATGGAGTGAGGTTCGTGACATTGTACAGGAGACAGGGATCAAGACCATCCCCATGGAAAAGAATTTCCAAGGAGCAAGCATCTTTTAATTTCATGGTTACAGTCACCATCCACAGTGATTTTGGAACCCAAGAAAATAAAATTTGTCACTGCTTCTACTTTTTCCCCTTCTGTTTGCCATGCAGTGATGGGATCAGATGCCATGATCTTAGTTTTTCAATGTTGTATTTCAAGCCAGCACTTTTGCTCTTCTCTTTCACTCTCTTTAAGGGACTCTTCAGTTCCTCTTCACTTCCTAGTATTAAAATGATATCATCTGCATATCTGAGCTTGTTAGCAATAAAATCACTTATTGACAGCTGCTGATTTTATGGTTATTATCTACAGCAGCCAACATGACACATAGAGACTGTTTTGTTTGCTTTCATTATTTTTTCAAATATTTTTAATGTTAAAGCCTCAAAACCTCACAGCATAAAATAAAATTCTAGTATTATTATTAATTTCCTGTTATGTGTTTAAGAATTATTCATTTTTATTGTTGTTATGAGTATGACCACAAGCTATGTTGGGGAAAATCAGCCTTTGGAATAAGGTGTAGCTGGATTGAAATCATAACTTGAATTGTTATTAAATAATCACTACAAGGATTCTTAATATGTTTTAACTAACCTACACCTGATGCTGGGAAAGACTGAGGGCAGGAGGAGAAGGGGACGACTGAGGATGAGATGGTTGGATGGCATCACATTCTCAATGGACATGAGTTTGGATAAACTCTGGGAGTGGGTGATGGACAGGGAGGCCTGGCATGCTGTGGTTCAGGGGATCGCAGAGTTGGACATGACTGAGTGACTGAACTGAACTGAACTGAAATGATACTTCTAAAAGACTGTTGTGGTGATTAGAGCAATAAATCTCAAGCATAAGTGAAAAAAGTGCTGAAAAATATTAACTACATGAACTTATTTTTTGCACAGAAATTAATTTACTGGAGACCAAAGATATGCTTAAACTGAAGGACCCAATGTGCTCACTGAAATATAATACAATACATAATATAAAGATGTATGTGCAATATGGCACAGAAATTCTGAGAATGCAATCTGAATTATCCCACAGTGAGAGTTAAAAAGACATGTTATGAAAAGATGATTGTAGCAGTGGTTCCAAGTTTATAAATGTAATAGGGAAGAAGGAAGAAAAAAAGTTTTCCTCTCAAGTTTTCTTAGTATTTTCACAAGCAATATCTCATTTACTTTTGTAATATCCCTTCCAACTTAACACTTAAAGAAAAATCAGACAAATCTATATAATAATTTAACATACCTGTGCACATTAAAACATTTATAGTTTAAGGTCAAAATTAATTCTAAATCAAATCAAACATTCTTATTATATATAATTCTTGGATTGGCAAACGGGTAAAGGAACCATCCTGGGGACAAATTGCCCTCCCAGTGATTAGAAAATTAAATGCAACTTTTAATCTTTAATCTTCCTACACCACTGCTCATGTTATTGTTTTGTTCAGGGATTCCTGCTGAGTCATATCAGTGCACAAAACACTATGAAAAATCCCAGGTTGAAAATTAGTCATTGAAAAAGTGTCAGCTTAAGCAGAGAAGAGACAGCTTTAACAGTAAGAGATTAAAGAATGTCATAATAAACCAGATTTTTCTTAAATTTATCTCTTAATGTAGTGTGACCTGGCTTAGTATTTAAAAAATGTTAAAAAAAATCACTTATGCAGATTTGTTCACATAATTTTGATATTTAGTTTTCCAGTTATAAAAGAAATCTTTTAAGATAATGGAATTTTTTAAGGTAATTACTCTCACCAAAACATGATCATCCAAAGAAAGGGTGCATATTTCAGAGTATTTAATTTGTTTTAGAATTTTTAAAGTGTTATTGTAATATTTAACCATGAAAATTTAAATAGAAATTTATCTATAAGTTTAAAAATAAAGTTAGAAATAATAACATTTTGGAATCATGCATTGTCAGTCTCATTCAAAAGACAGATAAGAACACAAAATAGTGCTATTAAGAGGGTAAAATTTATTGAAAGAATGAAAAATATCATGTAAATGAGCATCTAACCAGTTATCAAAGAGTTTAAGAGCCACTGGAAGCTTTATCTTTTTTTTATCCAAAACCCACAATTTAGAGGAGAGAAAACATTTTAAGTATGTCACAATGCATGTCAATATACACAAAGGAAGAATAGAGAAAGAATAATGATTTAAAATGGCTTTTTCATATTTGTAATTAATCTATTTGTGTAAAGCAATAAAAGCAACCAGATATTGGGTGATGGTAACATATGGATAAGTAAAAAGAATAGTGAAACTGTTATATAAAAAGAAAGAAAGGAATTGTGACTAATTTCTTGTAAGTTAAATGCATTACAACAGTTAGAACTGGACATGGAACAACAGACTGGTTCCAAATAGGAAAAGGAGTATGTCAAGACTGTATATTGTCACCCTGCTTATTTAACTTATATGTAGAGTACATCATGAGAAACGGTGGGCTGGAAGAAGCACAAGCTGGAATCAAGATTGCTGGGAGAAATATCAATAACCTCAGATATGCAGATGACACCACCCTTATGGCAGAAAGTGAAAAGGAACTAAAAAGCCTCTTGATGAAAGTGAAAGTGGAGAGTGAAAAAGTTGGCTTAAAGCTCAACATTCAAAAAACGAAGATCATGGCATCCGGTCCCATCACTTCACGGGAAATAGATGGGGAAACAGTGGAAACTGTGTCAGACTTTATTTTTGGGGGATCCAAAATCACTGCAGATGGTGACTGCAGCCATGAAATGAAAAGACACTCCTTGGAAGGAAAGTTATGACCAACCTAGATAGCATATTGAAAAGCAGAGACATTACTTTGCCAAAAAAGGTCTGTCTAGTCAAGGCTATGATTTTTCCAGTGGTCATGTATGGAGGTGAGAGGTGGACTGTGAAGAAGGCTGAGTGCCAAAGAATTGATGCTTTTGAACTGCGGTGTTGGAGAAGACTGTTGAGAGTCCCTTGGACTGCAAGGAGATCCAACCAGTCCATTCTGAAGGAGATCAACCCTGGGATTTCTTTGGAAGGAATGATGCTAAAGCTGAAACTCCAGTACTTTGGCCACCTCATGCGAAGAGTTTACTCATTGGAAAAGACTCTGATGCTGGGAGGGATTGGGGGCAGGAGGAGAAGGGGACGACCGAGGATGAGATGGCTGGATGGCGTCACGGACTTGATGGACGTGAGTTTGTGTGAACTCCCAGAGATGGTGATGGACAGGGAGGCCTGGCGTGCTGTGATTCATGGGGTCGCAAAGAGTCGGACATGACTGAGCGACTGAACTGAACTGAACTTGACTAGATGGACTTTTGTTGGCAAAATGATGCTTCTACTTTTTAATATGCTGTCTATCATTGCTTTTCTTCTAATGGCTGCAGTAACTGTCCACAGTGATTTTAGAGCCCAAGAAAATAAAATCTATTTTTTCCCATTTCAACTTTGTTTTCTCTCTGCATTGCTATTATGGCACAGTGATTGGTTACATTCACAATGATGATACTCAGTTATAACAAGATCTCTGGTCATCTAAAAAATATTCCAATTTATAAACTTGTATTTATAAAAGTAGAAATTTTTTCAAACATATTTCTAAAGATACTAAACTACAGATCTTTAAACATTATTTCAGTAGTCATTTTGAGCAGATTTAGCAAAGTTCTATAATGTGCTAACTATAATATTCCATTCCCTGAACAATTCTGCAAATTCTTTTACTTTGAAAAACATGTTGCTGCTGCTGCTGCTGCTAAGTCACTTCAGTCGTGTCCAACTCTGTGTGACCCCATAGATGGCAGCCCACCAGGCTCCCCCGTCCCTGGGATTCTCCAGGAAAGAATACTGGAGTGGGTTGCCATTTCCTTCTCCAATGCATGAAAGAGAAAAGTGAAAGTGAAGTTGCTCAGTCTGTCCAACTGTTAGCAACCCCATGGACTGCAGCCCACCAGCCTACTCCGTCCATTGGATTTTCCAGGCAAGAGTACTGGGGTGGGGTGCCATTGCCTTCCCCGAAAAACATGTTAGCTATTGTTAAATATATTATACGTGTATAATTCTATTTTCATGCATATGATAATATTCAAAAAGCTATACTGGGCAGTATAGGAGTATATGAAGGCACATATTTCTCCTGCCTGTCCCTTGATGAATATAGTAGGGAAATAATTAATATGTTTCTGTATTAATTATTAAATAAAAGGTAAGAAGTATAACTGCTTAAGATAGATATAGAAAAAATAGAAAACAGCAAGTAAAGGAGTTTTAGAAGGATGAACAGCTTTTATCTGCTAAGAATAGAAAGGCTTACAATGAGTAAAAATTACTGAAAGTCAGTAATTTGTCACTAAGACAAGAAATATATATTATTATATTAAGAAAAGAATAGAGCTGAACTCAGTATTATACTTTTTCTTGACTCCTAAATTTCTACAAATCACAATTGAAAGCTAAACAAATTTTATAAATTTACATTGCTACATTTCTCTGTAAAAAAATATATGGATAAAAAAATATGGATATATTTTCTTCAGGGATCTTCCATGGCAATATTTGTTTTGTACTCTAGTGGAAATATAAAACTTGAAATATAGTACAACTTTAAATTCAGAGAAAGAGAGACAAAGTGTAAAATATTTGATAATGTCTTAAAGTTTAACTAAAGTCAAAGTACACAAATGGGAATTTTTGGTATATTTAGAACTCTTCCATCCTTTCAGAATAAAGGTATGGATGGAGATTTGCATGGATGCCAATGTCCAAAAAAGAGGTGAACTATATTTGCCTTCTTTGCAAGCTCTTTGTCTTGATACTGTCAAGGGATACTTGGATGTTCCTAGCAGCTCCATTTTGAAAGGAGCCTATGGTGTCCATCAGATCGTGTTTAAATGCTTAGAGCACCCAGGATTATGGCTTTGAATTTGTGATATTCTTGACTAGCAGAATACACATTCACATGCCATAGATTAGGACAGATATCTGTAGGTTCTTTGAAGTAAGAAGCACCAGATCCAATGAAACTGACCATAACTTTGAGTGTGTAGAAGAGATGTGTACATGATATTGTAGGATATCACTTTGATGTCTTAAGTCTTCTGTGCCCTGACCTGATTCCTATTAGCTTTAAAAAGATGGTTTAGAGTATTTATTACTTCAAAAAGAATTACTTACTGATAATCTCAAAACATAGAAAAATTGATTTAATATATTCATTTTCAATGTTTTTTTCAGAATGAATGATCTGAAGAGCTTTGAGTTGGGGCTCTCTGTATAGTATTATAAAAATTGAATAATGTATTTGTTTTGCCTATATGTTACTAATTTCCTATACTATGATCTTTAAAGGTAACCATAAAGACCTTGAGACAGTCATTTTATTTTGCAAATTTGGGGCAAGGAGGCTGAAGGGGTTCAAGACTATGCTATATGGTTCCCCATGGGCGTACAATCTAAATGCATATCTAACATTGTAGATGAAACTAGTAGGCTAAATGGATAAGTTGTTGAATGGTAGAAGTGGGGTTGGTACTTTACAATGATAGAATGTTGTTGGTGAGGCTTCTTCAAGCTCATACAGCTGTTGTCATATGTTACTTTTTACATGTTGGGACAACTGGTTTCAAATACCTAACCTTTTAATGTAGAAGCTGTTTTAAGGGTGCAGTCATGGCGGCAGTAGAAATGATGCCAAACTCTCCTTTTTTTAATTTTTTTTTCCTAAGTAACTTACTGCTTCTTGTTATCAATAACCAGGAATGATTAGAAAGTTCCAATTCTACTTAAGAATGAAAGATGTAAAAGAACTGCCAGAGCAAGCCTTGGTTACTGCATTCTCATTTGGACAGTATTTCAGTCTAGAATTACTTCCCTGGTGGCTCAGATGGTAAAGCATCTGCCTACAATGTGGAAGACCCAGGTTCAATCCCTGGGTCGGGAAGATCCTCTGGAGAAGGAAATGGCAACCTACTCCAGTATTCTTGTCTGGAAAATCCCATGGATGGAGAAGCCTGATAGGCTACAGTCCATGGGGTTGCAAAGAGTTGGATATGACTGAGTGAAATATGTAGAAACTATCAATCTAGAAATATATAGTAACTATCAATGGTCATGAGTCAAGTTCATTTGTGTTTGGATAATAAAATATAAGCAAAATACCATGAAATAGATAATGGCACATGTTTACATTTTGATGTTGGAGTATTGTTGACTAAAATAATGTTCCGAATATTTGGATACCATTTACAGAGTTCTCCTCTTCGTTTGGTTACATTTGTAACTGTAAGCTATTGCCCATTTTATTTATATTGTTTTCTTTATGCTTGTTATTATTTATTAGTATGACATCTACCACTTGTTCTTATTCCATTTTCTCATTGAGCATGTCTTCACTTGCTGATTTAATTCTAACTCCTTCTTTTAAGGTGTCAGAGACTCTTAATTTTAGTTTAAAGCTAGTGGGCATATTCCTAATTATTTTTTTATCTTTTGCTGAAGATATAAACTCATCTTATTTCTAGTTAGAGCATCTGTAAATTACCACTATTTATGTTGATTCCAAGCTTGTTACTCCTGGAAATTAATGCACACACCAAACAAAGTTAGGGAGTGTGTCTTGTCAGCATGTTAAAGACTTGTATTCAAACTAACCAAACCCCAAAGACAGTTATTATGTAATATTGTCGAATATGTTGAAAATTAAAAACTTAGCTCTTTAGTTTAGCCTGTGTGGCTTATGAGGGGTAAGGACAAGCAGTAAAGCTCAGCAGTTATTTTACATCCTCCATTTTAACCCATAGTCTGCAATAAGCCTCACAAAGATAACATTATTGGTAGAAGAGCAGTGACAATACATTTTTAGAAAGTTTTCTGTAGAAAACTAAAATTGATTAAATCATTAAGTCATTCAATAAACCTTTATTAAGTGCTTACCACTTGCCATTCATTCTACTAGGCTCTGGTGATGTGAGAGTTAATACTCATGTACTTTATGCATGCGCCTATGTTTGTTTGTAAAGTTTCCAAATTCTACTAGATCTATAAAGTGCTAATCATTGCTAAATATTAATAATTCAGTAAACATTTGCTATATCACATTGAATAAGTTGAAATTGTTATTGCCTTATCCTCCAACTTTGAGAGTTTAGCAGTGTCTGTTTTCTCTCTAAACTCTGTCTCATTCTGTCCTGACAGGTGCTCTCAGTAAGTTAGAGATTTCATTCATATTCTGCTGTGGCACTGTTAATCTTATTTTGATTGAAACAGCATTGTGGACAGCAAAATTGATGGGTGCTCAGGGTGAGACTGTTGCAAAAAAGCAGTAAGAAGGTTTCACATTTAGGTATGTTTGAGGCAAGAATTATGACCTTTCTTAAATTTATAGTATAGTAAATGCTCTACTTATTGAGCTTCTTTAACACAGTATAGATATCAATCTATGTATTTAAGCATTTTCAATAACTGTCATTTTCAGTGATTTTCTTGCCTGAACATCATACATATAATAGAGTTTCACAGTGGACAAGGCATTTATCTCTGTTGTTAGGTGATGCCTTTTCTAGTACAGAAGTTGTATAGCCTGTTGTATGTCATTTAATAACATCATTAGACTCTTGAAGACAACGATCATGTAACATTTGTTGCATAAATTAATTTAAGACAGTTTTGTTAGACATAAAATATAAAGAGGAAGTAAAATGAAAATTAATGCAGTGTGGAAGGATATTATGCTTACATATTATAAATCAAAAGACTAAAGATATTTTTGAACAGTGCTATAATTTAGTCATGAGTCTAGCTCTTTGCTATTATCTAAAATAAGGATTTGAATTAAACTAAATGATGATCAAAAAATGCAGTAAGCCTTACTAACTCTTCAAGTTATTATCATTATAATTTTTACTCAATCAAAAGCTGAGCTAAAGTTTTTTTTTTAATCCAATGATGCAGCTAGAACTGGAATTGAATTTATAGGTTTTCTGTAACTATTGGACTAGAACAAAACCTGTGTATCAGAATAGCCTCTAAACGGAGCATATATCATTCATTTCACATATCTGTAGCATAAAATATTTTTATAGTATACCTATCATTGTAAAAGTGAAGTAAAAGTCGCTTAGTCGTATCCGACTCTTTGCAACCCCATGGGCTTTATGGTTCATAGATTTCTCCAGGTCAGAATACTGGAGTGGGTAGCCTTTCCCTTCTCCAGGGGATCTTCCCAATCCAGGGATTGAATCCAGGTCTCCTGCATTGCAGGTGGATTCTTTAGCAGCTAAGCCACAACGAAAGCCCAAGAATACTGGAGTGGGTAGCCTATCCCTTCTCCAGCAGATCTTCCCGACCCAGGAATCCAACCAGGGTCTCCTGCACTGCAGGTGGATTCTTTACCAACTGAGTTACCAGGGAAGCCCCTTAAACCTATCATTATGATACATTAAAAATAAGCTTAGAACACTGAAAACTTTGTAAATTTTATAGTGATTAAGTACCGGAGTCCAGCCCCGGTGGCCAGGGAATCAGCCTGAAGGGGTGAGCAGTGTCGACGGACGATGATGTAGCCTCTGACTCATAGTACAGAACTACATGTTTCTTTCAAGCTTCAGGTGCTCTTTTATACTTTGACAAAAGCATTAGGTCAGAAGTTTGAGGTTTTTAGTTTCCCCCACCCAGATTTACTGTACTTAACCTGTGATTACATTGTAACTCATGCTAATATCCTCAGTTTATTTCTTATCTTTCTAAATCCTGTTTGCCCCTAGCATCTTAAGATCATTATCCCCTAAAAAGGCTTCTAGCTATTCTTAATTATTCCTAAACCCTAAACTCAGCAAATCTTCTTTTGCCATAAATATTTCCCTCACAAACAGGTCTCAGATACCAATCCTCCCCATGGCCTCAAGCTGCAGCCTATGTGCTCATCCTGGGACATTATTTGTAAAGATCCTTGAACAAATGTCAATGGCTATTTTATACATTATTTTCTGGGCACAGCTGTAGAAGTCTTTGTGGTTTCTCATGCTTCTCTCAAGCACCTTAACATTCTTTCCAGCCAAATCAACCAAAGAGAGGAAAGAACAAGTCAAAATCACAAGGCCTAACTCCTTCATCCCAGGGCCATGCCTGCAAGATGAGGAGAGGGGGTTGAGCCCGTGCCTCCATTTTGTCAGTAATGCCTAACTCGGCTCCTGACAATTAAGAGGTTTTTTTCCTCTTTATTCTAGCTTACAATAACTTTTAATTCCCTAGTTAGTTTAACTTAATATTTAGAATAGTGAATAACTTAGGATGGATTGTTCTTTAATATATCTGGTAAATGTCAGCCTTGTTATTTGGCTTTATGGCAGTTTTATTTATTTATTTTAAAAGAACTTGAATTCCCTTTGGTTTGAATTCTGCTATGATTTTTCACCTAGGAAACATTTTCCTCCATTTATGAAAATAGGAACGTCCCACAGTAAGCATAAGAAATGAAGAACTATTTTCTAACCATTCAATAAGACATTATTCAATACTAGGGCTGTATGCAACTGACTAAATAAAATTGTGAGATTATAGTGTGTAAATTTTTTTCCTGAAAGAAGAGAGAAATATTTCTTGAAGAGAGAAAGATGGCAGTTAGAATACATTGCTCTTCATATTTGAAAAGATATTGCAATAAGACAACTTTCAGTTGTAAATAGCAGTTATGATTTAAGACCCTTTTTTGCCCTGTAAGGCAAAAACATTATGATGGTAAATGATCACTAACTGTCCAGATATAATCACCTTGT
Source organism: Oreotragus oreotragus (assembly GCA_006410675.1). Classification (NCBI taxonomy): domain Eukaryota; kingdom Metazoa; phylum Chordata; class Mammalia; order Artiodactyla; family Bovidae; genus Oreotragus; species Oreotragus oreotragus. Next base: position 28,715 of record SJYX01011529.1, read on the forward strand.
ATTGTACATATCCCTACTACACTACAATATTTAAAATAACACATTTCAAACATTATTTCAGTTCAGTTCAGTCGCTCAGTTGTGTCCGACTCTTTGCGACCCCATGAATGCCAGGCCTCCCTGTTCATCACCATCTCCCGGAGTTCACTCAGACTCACATCCATCAAGTCCGTGATGTCATCCAGCCATCTTATATCTTTCCTTTTCTCCTTTGCTTTTCGCATCTCTTCTTTTCACAGCTATTTGTAAGGCCTCCCCAGACAGCCATTTTGCTTTTTGGCATTTCTTTTCCATGGGGATGGTCTTGATCCCTGTCTCCTGTACAATGTCACGAACCTCAGTCCATAGTTCATCAGGCACTCTATCTATCAAATCTAGGCCCTTAAATCTATTTCTCACTTCCACTGTATAATCATAAGGGATTTGATTTAGGTCATACCTGAATGGTCTAGCGGTTTTCCCTACTTTCTTTCATTTGAGTCTGAATTTGGTAATAAGGAGCTCATGATCTGAGCCACAGTCAGCTCCTGGTCTTGTTTTTGTTGACTGTATATAGCTTCTCCATCTTTGGCTGCAAAGAATATAATCAATCTGATTTCAGTGTTGACCATCTGGTGATGTCCATGTCTAGAGTCTTCTCTTGTGTTGTTGGAAGAGGGTGTTTGCTATGACCAGTGCATTTTCTTGGCAAAACTCTATTAGTCTTTGCCCTGCTTCATTCCATATTCCAAGGCCAAATTTGCCTGTTACTCCAGGTGTTTCTTGACTTCCTACTTTAGCATTCCAGTCCCCTATAATGAAAAGGACATCTTTTTTGGGTGTTAGTTCTAAAAGGTCTTGTAGGTCTTCATAAAACCGTTCAACTTCAGCTNTTAGTCTTTGCCCTGCTTCATTGTGCATTCCAAGGCCAAATTTGCCTGTTACTCCAGGTGTTTCTTGACTTCCTACTTTAGCATTCCAGTCCCCTATAATGAAAAGGACATCTTTTTTGGGTGTTAGTTCTAAAAGGTCTTGTAGGTCTTCATAAAACCGTTCAACTTCAGCTTCTTCAGCATTACTGGTTGGGGCATAGACTTGGATAACTGTGATATTGAATGGTTTGCCTTAGAGACGAACAGAGATCATTCTGTCATTTTTGAGATTGCATCTAAGTACTGCATTTCGGACTCTTGTTGACCATGATGGCTACTCCATTTCTTCTGAGGGATTCCTGCCCACAGTGGTAGATATAATGGTCATCTGAGTTAAATTCACCCATTCCAGTCCATTTTAGTTCGCTGATTCCTAGAATGTTGACGTTCACCCTTGCCATCTCTTGTTTGACCACTTCCAATTTGCCTTGATTCATGGACCTGACATTCCAGGTTCCTATGCAATATTGCTCTTTACAGCATCGGACCTTGCTTCTATCACCAGTCACATGCACAACTGGGTATTGTTTTTGCTTTGGCTCCATCCCTTCATTCTTTCTGGAGTTATTTCTCCACTGATCTCCAGTAGCATATTGGGCACCTAATGACCTGGGGAGTTCCTCTTTTGGTATCGTATCATTTTGCCTTTTCATACTGTTCATGGGGTTCTCAAGGCAAGAATACTGAAGTGGCTTGTCATTCCCTTCTCCAGTGGACCACGTTCTATCAGCCCTCTCCACCATGACCTGCCCATCTTGGGTTGCCCCGCAGGCATGTCTTGGTTTCATTGAGTTAGACAAGGCTGTGGTCCTAGTGTGATTAGACTGACTAGTTTTCTGTGAATGTGGTTTCAATGTGTCTGCCCTCTGATGCCCTCTTGCAACACCTACCATCTTACTTGGGTTTCTCTTACCTTGGGCGTTGGGTATCTCTTCACGGCTATTCCAGCAAAGCGCAGCCGCTGCTCCTTACCTTGGACAAGGGGTATCTCCTTACCGCCGCCGTTCCTGACCTTCAACGTGGGATAGCTCCTCTAGGCCCTCCTGCACCTGCGCAGCCACCACTCCTCGGGTTGCTCCTCCTGGCCGCCGGCCCTGGCCTCTGGCGTGGGTGGCCCCTCCCAACTGCCGCCCCTGGCCTCGGGGTGGCTCCTCAGGGTCACCGCCGCTGACCTCGGACGCGGGGTGTCTCCTCCTGGCCGCCGCCCCTGACCTCGGACGCGGGGTAGCTCCTCTCGGCCCTTCCTGCGCTGTCGCAGCCTGGCACTCTAGGCCGCTGCCCCTGACCTCGGACGTGGGGTAGCTCTTCTCGGCCGCGCCTAGTGCGCCGGCCGGCTGTCGCAGCCACTTGTGCTTAGTGCGCCGGCCGACACTCTAAAATATCAGTTTATGCCCTGGAGCACAGAGTTCTCCAAACTATTGACTTTAGCCTGCAGGCTATTAAGCCAAATATATAGGAGAAGGGAGGTGGGAAATTCCATGTTCAAAGAAGTTTGGGAAAAAATAACATAAGTTAAACCACTTTTATTAATATTACAAAAATTTTCAGAGATGATGTATATTTTGACATCAAGAGTTGGAATAAGTAGCCAAAATTTCCCCTACTTCTTTGACCACACTTTTATTTCTTTGCCCCTTGGTTTGATTTGTAGCACACTGATTTACTCATAGTGTTCCAAAAGTAGATTTGAGGAGTATTGCACATTTCTCTCTGGAGACATCTGGTTGAAGTTGAAAGGAGTGCTTCAGTAAAACCTGGGAAATCTGGTAAATTGTATGAGAATTGCATTTCTCTAATTGTGGCTCATGAGACCATCTGTATCAGAATCATCTGAAGTGTTTGTTAGAAATCCAGAGATCTGGGCTTGATTTTAGATGTATAAGAATCTCTGGGACTAATGTCATGGGTTCTGAAAATTTCAAAACACTCAAATTCTCGCTGCTAAAATGCTCTATGGACCAGCAGCATCCGTATGGCCTGGGAGCTTGTTAGAATGCAGAACTGCAAACCCATCCTGCTCCTACTGACTCTGAATCTGTATTTTTAACAAGATCCCTAGGTGATCACTAGGTGACATATACACTTCAGATGAGAAGCAGTGAATCTGAGAATGACACATCTCAGTTTCCTTAGGTATTTATGTATTTTTATATCTTGCTCTAATTAGGTATTTTGTTTAAAAAGCTATTTGAATAAAGAGTTCTATTTTAGTTGAAATAATAATTAAAGAGATAGATTTGATGACCTCTCTCTTAGTTTACTCTGTGGTATTACTGTTCAGATCAGGAACCTTTTGAAAAACACTACTGTTCTATTGCCTTCAGAGTATACTGACTTTATTCAGATTACTCAAAGAAAATAGTCTCTCAGGGGTTGGCTTTATTCCAAATTTACAGACATAATGATAACTCTCAGGTATAGAATGTGGAATGTCTGTCAAGAGTAATTGACTCTATATAGCTGAATTCCGCCTCCTCTTCCATACCATCCGTGAAATGCTTGTAGTCATCTCAACTTAATAACTCATATATTGATTTTACTGAATATAGCCACGTTACATCTCAGTCTAGGAAAACAATGAAAGAACAGATTTTGAGTGGACAAAAAGACCACCTAATACTTCTACTGGTATTTTATAAATGTTGGTTTTCTATCAAAGAGAGAAAAGACTGTCAGTTTAAAATACTAGCTTCATGAGTTTTTGAGTAAGTAGGCCACAGTTATGCTTTATTTCTTTGTAGGTTCTTTGATTTGATACTTGACCATCCATGTTAATCGATGATAAGGCAGGGTCCCAGAAGACTCAGTGACCCATTCCAGGAAACATAATCCAGCAGCTGAAAATTACTTTCAGGGTCTTTCATAAGGATTAGGGGATATGGTACTTGGTGGTCACCCATGGCTGAGAATAATGCCTGTTTCTACCAGTCAGAGTAGGAAACCTCTGAATTCATGAGACATTGAGTGAAGTACTCAGAAGTTTCCTGTTTTAGTAGTGGGACTAGTCAGCCTTAAATTAAACATGGCTTTGGTCTCCTCTAACAAACTTTAAAAATAAGACTTAAAGGGAGCAAACAATTTCCAAGTAACTTAACTGTGTCTCAGAACAAAGCTCAAGAATATTTATAAGAATACAAAGATGTTCAGCTCAACTGAATTATATATAAGAATCTTAAAAATACAATGTAAAATGAGGAGGGAAATCAATCAACTGAAACCAGTACAGAACTTATACAGATGTTAGAAGTAGTAGATAAGGACAAGTTTAAAAAGTTTAATGAGAAACATGGAAGACATATAAGAGACTGAAATAAAAACTCTGGAGATAGAAACCTATAATCTCCAAGACATAGTGCACTGAATGTCATCAATAACAGATTTGACATTGCACCCACACACACAGACACAAGATCACTGACCTTAATAAAGTAGCAATAGAAAGTATCCAAAATGAAACAGAAAAAAGAATAATCATGGGGAAAAAAATGAGCATAGAACCTGTGACCTCTGGGACAACTTCAAGCAATTTAATATATCTGTAATTGGAATCTCGAAAGGAATGAGAGAGATGGAGAGATAGGAAAAACATATTTGGAGAAGTGGCCCAAGTTTGAGAAAATCGTAAATTCAGAGACCCTCCAAATAAGCTCAATGAATACCATGCATAAGAGAAATTAAGAAAACTGCACTAAGGCACAGCATGATTAAGCACTCAAATCCAGAGAAAGAGATAGATAGATAAGGAGAAAGATTTAAAAGCATCCAGAAGGCAGGTTACTTGCGAAGGACTGAAAATAAGGGTGACAGCAGATTTCTCATCAGAAACAGTGCAAGTTAAAAAAGGATAGTATGACAAAATATTTATCATACTGAAGTAAAATAAAAAACAATTATCAACATAAAAGTGTATAGCTAGCAAAAAATCTTCAAATGAAACAAAATAAATACATTTTTTTTTCATATGAAAGCTGAAAGGATTAATCACTAGCACACCTACACTATAAAAGATATAGGGAGTCCTTCAGGCAGAAGAAAAATGATACCACAGATGGAAATAGGGAATCTACAAAAAGGAATGCAAAAACATTAGAAATAGTAATTACGTGGATAATACAGAAGTTACCTTAAAAAATGATTATTTAAATAAACATAACAACATGATGTGGTGATTGTAATGTATACAATAGTATAATGTATGATAATAACACAAAGGCTAGGAGGAGAGAAATGAAAGTACACCAGTGTAAGATTTTCCTAATAGTGATACAGTGCCGCTTGATGGCAAAGGACTATATTGTAAACCTTGAGGCAACTACCAAAAGAAAAAAAAAAAAAACTGCAGCATGCCAGGCTTCCCTGTCCTTCACCATCTCCTGGAGCTTGCTCAAATTCATGTCCATTGAGGGGCTGATGCCATCCAACCATCTCAGACAAAATAGATTTCAAAGTGTTGATTATTATCAGGTATGAAGAAGGCTTTTTTTTTTTTTTTTTTAAATAATGATAGGGTCATTTCATCAGGAGGACATAACAATATTAAATTTTTGTGTACCAAATAACAGATTAAAATGTATGATGCAAAACTGATATAAGGAGACATAGACTAAAGCTGATAGAATATCAAGAAATAGTCAAATCTGTAATTACAGTAGGATATGCAGTACACCTCTCACAACAATCAATACAAAAAGTAGAGAGAAAACCAGTAAGGATATAAAAGAAAGACCTGAACAATATAACCAACCAACTTGATTAAATTGACTTTTACCTAGCAAGAACAGAATATATGTCCTTTTCAAGAACACACAGAACATTTAATAAAATAGATTATGTTCAGAGCCATAAGGCCCATCTCAGTAGATTTAAAAGGATTCCAGTTACACAAAGTATGTTCTTTGGTCACAATGGAATTAAACTAGAAATCAACAATGAAAGGATCTCTGGAAAATCTCTAAGATTTTAGACTCTAAAACAACTCATTCCAAATAACCCACGGATAGAAAAAGAAATCAAAAGAGAAATAATAGAGTATTTTGAATAGAGTGAAAAAGGAAATATGACAAATCAGAATTTAGTGAGATTCTTCCAGAGAGATATTTGGGGCAAGGAATTTGCAGCGCTAAATGCCTATATTCAGCAAGAGGGAAGGTCTCAAATTTGACCTTAAGAAACTAGAAAGAGAAGAGCAAATTAAACCCAAAGTAAGCAGATGAAAGAAAATAATAAGCATCAAAGTAAAATCATCTTCCCTGGTGGCTCAGATGGCAAAGAATCCGCCTGCAGTGTGGGAGACCTGGGTTCAATCCCCGGGTTGGGAAGATACCTGGAGAAGGGAATGACAGCCCACTCCAGCATTCTTGCCTGGAGAATTCATTCCTGGAGAATTCCATAAGAGCCTGGTGGACCACGGTCCATGGCATTGCAAAGAGTCGGACATGACTGAGCAACTAATACACACGAAGTAAAATCAATGAAGTGAAAAACAGAAAAATAATAGAGAAACTCAATTAAATCTAAAGCTGGTTCTTTAACAAGATCGGTGAGTTAAGAAACATCTAGCCAGAGTGGGCAAGACGAAAAAATCCCAATTAACAGCATTAGGAGAGGTGACAATACTATGATTTCTTTAGCTATTAAAAATAATCAGAAAATATTATGAACAACTTTATGCACGTAAGTTCAACAGCACAGATGAAATGGACAAATTCTTTGCAAAACACAAACTGCCAAAGATCACTGAAGAACTAGATAACCAGATTAATTGTTAATCTATTTTTAAAAATTGAATTTGTAGTTAAGAATCTTCCCACAAAGAAAATTCCAGGTACAATTAGCTTTATTATTAAATTCTAACAAATATTATAGGAAGAATTAGTACCAATTCTACACAAACTCAGAAAAATCAAAGAGATAATATTTACTATTTAATTTTATGAGGCCAGCATTACCCTGATACCAAAACCTGACATAAAATACAAGAAAAGGAAACTACAGACCAATGTCCCTCATGTCTATAGATGAAAATATCTTTTGCATGTTGGTTTAACATGGAAAAACCAATCAGTATAATTCACCATGTTAAGAAACAAAATGGAAAACACCAATATAATATATTAACGCATATATGGAATTTAGAAAGGTGGTAACAAAGGAAATGGCAACCCACTCCAGTACTCTTGCCTTGAAAATCCCATGGATAGAGGAGCTTGGTGCAGGTTACTATCCATGGGGTCGCAAAGAGTCAGGCACGACTGAACGACTTCACTTTCGCTTTCAACGATGACCTTATATGCGAGACAGCAAAAAAAGACACAGAGATAAAGAACAGACTTTTGGACTCTGTGGGAAGGTGAGGGTGGGATGATTTGAAAGAACAGCATTGAAACGTGTATATTACTATATGTGAAATAGATGGCCAGTCCAGGTTTGATGCATGAGACAGGGTGCTCAGGGCTGGTGTGCTGGGATGATCCTGAGGGATGGGATGGGGAGGGAGGTGGGAGCGGGGTTCAGGATGGGGGACATATTTACAACCATGGCTGATTCATGTCAATGTATGGCAAAAAACCACTACAATACTGTAAGGCAATTAGTCTCCAATTAAAATAAAATTAATTAATTAAAAAATAAAGAAAATGTTAAAATATATGATCATTTCAATAGACACAGAAGAAATTATTTGCAAGAATCTTAACATGAACTTTCCTGATTTTGAAAAATCCTTGACAAATTAGTAATGAAAGAGAATTTCTTCAACCTGATAAAAGACATTAATGAGAAATTCCCAGCTAACTTAATAGTAAAAAGACTGAATGCTTTCTTCCTAAGATCAGGAATGAGTCAAGGATTTCTGCTTTCAATTTTATTATGGAATAAGTCACTATAGTAAGATAATAGAAATAAATAAAAGCTATTAAGATTGGAAATTAAGAAATAAATCTGTTTATTTGCAGATGACATGTTGATCTATGAAGAAAATCCAGTGAGATCTACCAAAAAATCTAGCAGAACAAATACATTAGTTTTAGCAAGATTGCAGAAAAACAAGATCATTATATGAAAAGCAATTATATTTCTATATGCTGGCAATGAAAAATTGGAAACTCAGTTAAAAAAAAATACCGTCTATGATAGCATCAAACAATATAGAATACTTATTGACAAATTTGACTAAGTTTGTATAAGATCTGTACACTGAAAACTGTAAAAAATGATGAGAGAAATCAATGAAGATCTAAATAAATGGACAGATGTTTATAAAGCAAAAAAACTAAATAATGTTAAGGTGTCATTTCTCCCAAACTGATCTACAGATTGAATGCAATCCAAACCACAATCTCAATAGGTTTTGAGGATTTTTGTGAGTTCTGGGGTAGAAATTGGCATGCTAACTCTGAAATTTGTGTGTAAAATGAAAGACAGAATAGCTAAAACAACTCTTAAAAAAAAAAAAAGAACAAACTTGGCTGGCTAACATTAGCTGATTTTAAGGTTTATTATAAAACTGTAGTAATCAACAGTGGAATACAGGCATCAAGATAGATAATTAGATCAGTGGAATCATAAAAAAAAAGAATAGTCTTTTCAACAAAAGAAGCTGGAACAATTGGACATCCATATGCCAACCAATCAACTCCAAGCTATAGCTTGCAGTACATACAAAAATTAACTGAAAATGTGTTTTACATCCCAGTGTAAAACTTAAATCTATAAACTTCTAGAAGACACTACAGGAGAAAAATCTGTATGACTTAGACCATTGATTAGGCAAAGATTTCATACATGTGACACCAAAAAATGTCTGACTCATAAAAATGATAAATTTAACTTATGATTGAAAGCTCTGCTTTCTTGAAAAGTACCATTAAGAGAATGACAAGCCATAAACTCAGAGAAAATATTTGTGAATTTTATATCTGATAAAGAACTTGTATCCAGAATCTATGAGGAACTCTCACAACTCAATAAAATAAAACATGTAATAAAACAACAATAAAATATTTCAACAGAGACTTCAAATTAGATATATGTGGCAAATTATCACATGAAAAGGTTTTCAGCATTATCAGTTATTAGGGAAATACAAATTAAAGCCACCATGTAATATCACTATACATCTAGTAGGATGACTAAAATTAAAAACACTGACCACACCAAGTTTTGACAAGTATGGGAAGAGCCTGGAATTCTGATATGCTGCTGGTGGGGGTAGAAAATGGTGTGACCACTTGGGAAGACTTCTTGGCAGTTTGTTAATTAAACATACACCTACTATGTGATCTAGCCATTCCACTCTGAGGAAGGAAAGCGTATGCCCAAAGACATTTGCGTGAATGGTCATGGCCGTTTTATTTGTGATCACTAAAGCCTTGAAACAGCCCAAATGTCTTCAGAAGGCGGGTGCGGAAACATCTGTGGCACAGGCAGGGAAGGCAGTGCTATCGTGTTGTAGGAAGGAACGAACTAGTTATACATGCAGTGATGTGGATGAGTCTGAGAGGCTTTGTGCTGAGTGAAAGATTCCAGATAAAAGAGACTCCTTACTATATGATCCCATTTATATGAATTCTGAAAAATGCAAAGTAATGTGTAGGGAAGAAAGCAGATCACTGGTTGCCCAGGGTGGGATGAGCCAATGGATATTTCACTGTCTTGAATGTGGTGATGGTATCGTGTGTGTGTGTGTGTGTATAAATGAAAACACCTGATTCTCACTTGATCTCAGGTGAGATCTCAGGGATCAATGAGAATCAGCCAGGAAGAAGATGGGGGGGGCCACAAGCATGCTGCCGCCAAATGAAACACCCTCCACGTTGTACATCTTCTCTGTGCTGTTTGTGAAGATTGTCATTTATTGATACTAAATGCAGGGTGACTTCATTTAATGTGGATTCTGAAATACCTCTCTGCTGGTTGCCAAGCAGTGCTATGTAGAAGGAACGAACTTCCTCTTCGTCTCCTGGAGAGGAAGAGGCTCCTGGAGGAACCCAGCATTTGAGGATTAATTTGGATGCATTTGCTTCCTCCTCTGTCTTCATGTCTTGCGTGGGCTGTCCCTGATGTGGCTGTAAGCAAGTGGAGAAGCTGTTGAGAAGGAATTGAAATGTAGTCAGTGTTTGGGAGAGCCAGGAGCCCCATCTTTCCAGCCCTCAACATCTCTGTCTCATTGTCACATTCTCTGAGCTTGACCATTTGGCCATTCTGGGGTGAACTCTGCCCTTTCTGCTGGCAACTGGGTTTGCTTGTGGTCACCTCCATAACTAAGGTCTGAGGAGTAATACTGATCAGAAGGAAATTTTACTGTATCAGAATTTGGATAAGTTAACAGGTATAAGAAATATATCATGTAGGTGGTTCTACTTGTTAAAACAAAGTTATACTTACTGGTTATGAAATATTCTGGTAGAGATAGCTTAGCTGGCAAGATGCTTGGAGATGGTGATGTGATAACTGGAATATTATATCAGTTCTGCTATCACATGACATGTGTGTTCCTAAAAGTCACTGTGCTATATACAAAATTGCACAGTAAAATTGTGTCTGGGAAAAAAAAAGCAGTGTTGGAGCATGTAGTTTAAAAACGTTAACAGTGAGACTTTTTTTTGTTTGTTTATTATTTTTCTTTCTTTCTTTATTATTATTTTTTTTACTTTACAATATTGTATTGGTTTTGCCACACATCAACATGAATCAAAAGATGGAAACCTAATAAAAACAGTAGCACCGTTTTATACACATTAAATGGTTAAGAAGTACGCATAGACTATAATGAATATCACACTTTACTTTGAAAAAGACCTGCGGTTGGAAGTGGGCGTCGCAAGAAGGAATGTGGTTTGTGAGTTGCCAAGGCTGGTGGAGGCAGGGCTGCGTGAAATCGAAGGGGATGTTGTGATCCCAGGTGTGGATGGGTATGGCTCCTGACACAGGTGGTGGACTAAGGTGGCTGGTACGTGTTTGTGTGTGTGTGTGTGTGTGTGTGTGTGTGTGTATGCACATACATGTGTTCTGCATCCTTATAAGTGCCTCAGTTCAGCTGGTTACAGCTTTCTGCATTCACTTTGTGTTTTTCTTGCAGACAAAATCATGCATAAGCAAATGCAAAATATGTGTTATGCTGAGATTGTTCCCTAATGGATCAGTCACATTGGAACAAATTCATTTTCAAAACAAGTGTTATTGCAGATCTGACTGTGCCACAGGGAGAGAGGGGCCGTGTGCAGGAGCATTTGAAAGGAGCATTGGTGGCCAGTGACTGGGGTTACATGGAAAAGGCTGTAGGGTAGGACTGAGCCTTGAGAACTCAAGAACACTGAATTGTGACCCCTGCCTTTTGTTTTGTCATTCATAAGCCGAGAGGGCGTGCTCAGTTGCTTTAGTCGTGTCTGACTCTTTGCGACGCTATAGACTGTAGCCCGCCAGGCTCCTCTGTCCATGGGATTTCCCAGGCAAGGATGCTGGAGTGGGTTGCCATTTCCTCCTCCAGGGGATCTTCCTGACCCGGGGATGAAACCTGGGTCTCTTACCTCTCCTGCACTGATAGGCCGATTCTTTACCGCTAGCGCCACCTGGGAAGCCCCTAAACCATAACTTTTGTATATTAAAAGCTAGAAGAGCTGATTTAAGCCGTCAGTTACGTGAGCAAGCCTAGGGTAAAGTATATTCCTAGATGCCCACTCCCTGGTCCTTACTTCCTGGGCGCTTCTCTTCTACCTTTGCCTCCCTTTCCCCTCTAAACTGTTGAGAGTTGGGGGTGGCTTCGCTTCTGGTGTGGGGTGAGCAGCTGCCTCTGGCGCTTTAACTCCGTCTCAAAGGTGAGAGACTCTGACGAGCGCTTTCCTTTACCATCCTGAAAATTCAACAAGGGCTGTTTTGAGGATATGATACAGAGATGAGGTTCCCTGGACGTTGAACGGAGTTAGTCCTAAGAGTGGATGTTTATGGTCCCAAGCTGTGCTGGGCCAGCCTGACCACCAAATCTTGGAAGAATCGAAGTACTCATGTTTCTTTTGTAAAATTACTTTTTGTTTTTCAGAGGGGGGGACATCTTTAAACTCTTAGGTTTATTGTTTTCTCATTGAGAGATACTTGACAGACAACTTTGTGTTGTTGTGATGTGTGGGCTTTCTGAAGTTCAGGCATAGGATAGGAGCCCCTCTTGCCTGGGTCTGTGTTCTCCACACTCTTCCCAGGCTGCACCGTACCCCCCGACCCCCATCTCCCTCACTGTGACTGTGGTGGTTTCAATTCGATGGACAGAATAGAATTAGTGGAAGGGGACTTGAAAGTTGCTGTAATTCTGGAGCTTGTTGCGTAGTTACATAGGTCTCTCTGGAGTTGGCCTTGACTGGTGACATGCTGTCCAGCAGAGGGGGTTTCACCTGCTGGCCAGTCAAATCCCTTCTGATTCTGTTGGTAAAATGGTGTGTCTATGGTTACAATTTCAGGAGCCCGTGGAGTGGGATATGGCTTGAAGATGAGTCTTGGGTAGAAGAGTGTGTGGAATCGTGCTGGGCTTCGATGCGGGATGCTGGATGGATGGATGATGGGAAATGAGGGGGAAAAACTTCCAGAAATACTTTGAATCTGATACTTCTATTACTATAAACAATAGTGGGTACAGAAGGATCCCCTAAATTCTCTGTGCATGTGCTCAGTTGCTTCTGCCGTGTCCGACTCGTTGCGACCCAATGGACTGTAGCCTGCCAGGCTTCTCTGTTCATGGGATTCTCCACGCAAGAATACTGGAGTGGGTTTCCATGCCCGCCTCAAATGTCTCTGTAAAGATACGTCATCCCTCAGAATATAGGTCGGAGCAGACAATGTTTTGTAGTTCAGCAAGAGTGTGCATTTCAGGGGGCTTTCCTCAACCCAACCTTACATGTATTTCCTCTGATCTGGGCTGATTTCATGCTACTGATCCTGCTGTATGTATTCATTACCAATGTGCCCAACACACAAAAGAGAAAGGACCCAATACATGCCAGTAGGACCCCTGGCTGTAGGGTAGCTCCTCACGGATATGGCATGTATTCACTCCCACACTGAGCCAGCTCTCAGTGGTGGTGGTGTTAGGCACGTTAGGCACTCAGTCGTGTCCAACTCTGTGACCCCATAGTAGCATGAAATCAACCCATATCAGTGGAAATACATGGAAGATGGGGTTGAAGAAAGCCCCCACTAAACGCACAATATGATCCCTGGGCAGATGGAAATCTTACCCTTGAACCAACTTCATTCCCCTTCTGTTTCTAAGACACTGGTTGTGGCCAAGGTAGGCTGATGCCCATGGCTTGAGCCTTGCACTGGAGAAAGAGGGCCCTGTATAAAATACATGGAGGGGTCTCAAGTTTTTATAACAAAATTATTTTATAACCTTGTACCTTTTCAGTCTTATAGAGGCAGGCACCTAGCTGTAGCTCTTCTGAGGTGAGGGTTGAGGCTGGGAAGTTTTTCACCAAGTGTTTTTCTTGGAAAGAACCCCTTCCTCCATCCTGCTGTTATGATTTATGCCTAAGCCGGGCTGTTAGAGTTTATATGGGAGGAATGAACACGTGTTAGTTAAAAAACACACGCCCCTCTTGTGGGCGTGTAGGTAGAGTCTGTAGAGGGTCCTCGTTGTATTAATGCAGAGTTTGCTTTGCCTGAGGAATAATTGCAAGCCTGCCATCCATAGAGAGAGTTATCAAAGGGATCACAGTGTAAACGGTGACATTCGAGACTGGCTGCGGTGGAGGCTCGCCCACCCACCCCGGGAGCTGCTGAAATTGAGCTGTCAGACGAGGAAGATGAAATGCTACTTTGTTCTATGGCTTCAGCTCCCAGAGGCAACGTTTCCAGGTCATTTGACATTAGTTCAGAGAATGGCAAAGTATTTATCTTTTTTTTTTTTTTTTTGTTTTTTTTTCCTTAAAGCTTAAAAAAATGTTTTCTGCTTGGTGGTAAGTAGGAGGCGACAGTTCTCCAGATTGGCTGCCTGTGTGTTTGAAGGAATATATTTAAAGGGGTGGCTGGNAAGTATTTATCTTTTTTTTTTTTTTTTCGTTTTTTTTTCCTTAAAGCTTAAAAAAATGTTTTCTGCTTGGTGGTAAGTAGGAGGCGACAGTTCTCCAGATTGGCTGCCTGTGTGTTTGAAGGAATATATTTAAAGGGGTGGCTGGGTGGTGCTGGGAGAGGGTGCCAGCCCTGCCCCTCCTGGGTTTACATTCCAAGCCTCAGTGCTCAAATGTGCACATACTGATAATCCTAAAAAGCCATGTTTCCCAAAGACTGTTCCTTGGGACATGGGACATTAGTCACACAAGGTGTTCTGAGCAAAGAAAAAATGCCATGAAAAAAAAAATGTTCTGTGGCCAAATGAGTTTGAAACACACTGCATACTATATTTCTGTTGACACACAATTCATATATTTTTTTTTTTTTTTGGCTGTGCTAGGTCTTACTGGAGGCACATGGGATCTGGTTCCCTGACCAGGGATTGAACCCAGGTCCCCTGCACTGGGAGCACAGAGTCTTAGCCACTGGGCCACCAGGGATGTCCCTTCTGTTAGTATTTTAAATCTCTGAGGATTCTTACAGGAAAGAAACTTGTTAAGCTTTCTTAAATCATGAATTTCCCAAATTTATCAGAAGTCTTGAAATTTTCAAAAAGATTTTTGAGTTTCTACTATGTAGCTGTCATTTTATAATTCACAGACAAGACATACAATGGTAAGGAAGATGGATGGGCCTTGTGAAGCCTCCCGGAGCTTATTGATAGATAACAAACAGGTGACCAAATAAAACAATGAACAGTTATGCATTGTGTACATGAAAGAAATAAATAAGTGGGGTGCTGTGATATAGAATGGTGGGAGGGATGAATTTGGTGGAGGACGGGGTGGGATGCTCCAGTAAGGCCACCTGTAGTTGATAACCAAAGCATGAGAAAGAGGCAGCCTGTGAAGTATGGGAGACAGATGAGGAGGCATGTGCAAAGGCACTGAGGTATCACACACTCTTGCTCTAAGAAATGCCATCTATAGCCTTTGTAAAACTACCATGTGGCCAGAGAAACTCTTCAGGTCTTTACAAAGGGACTGGTGCAATGTATACCATCCAAGTGGAATCAGCCCCCTCCCTTCCTTTGTCCTGAAGATTCTGAGCATGGCCATCGAGAAAGGCCTTGGTCTCAGGTAAGCCCCATGGCTCTGTTCCTGCGTCATCTTAGGCTCACCCAGCAGTGTGTGGGGTGGGACCCTAAGACTGTTGGCCTCCTTGGAGTGGAAAGGGCCAGGCTTTGTTGCTCTCCGGTAACGTCAAGCCATATAATCTATACTCCATTTGAAGTGTAGTAACGAGAGTGAAGGGATGCCTGGTGGCTCAGTGGTGGAGAGTCTGCCTGCAATGCAGGAGACGCAGGTTCGATTCCTGGGTTGGGAAGATCTCCTGGAGGAGGAAATGGGAACCCACTTCAGTATTCTTGCCTGGAGAATCCCATGGATAGAGGAGCCTGGCGGGTGACAGTCTATGGGGTCACAGAGGGTTGGACACAACTGAGCAACTGAACATGTGGGCAATGAGAATGAAAAGGTGTTAGACTTCTAGAGAGGAGTTTTCATATATCTGTGTATGAAAGAGACACATGGAGAATTTGTTAATGCACAATCCATCCCCCACTCCCCCCCTGCCCCAGGACCTGCCTAGGATGCTTGTACACCTAGGCCCAAGACATATTGGTTAAGCTTACAACATTCTGGTCCCTGTTCTGGTTCTGGGATGTTTAGGAACAATCTGCATATTTTTTGATTTATAAACTCCATTAGGTACATCTTAGGTGAAAGTCACTCAGTTATGTCTGACTCTTTGGACTATATAGTCCATGGAATTCTCCTGGCCAGAATGCTGGAGTGGGTAGCCTTTCCCTTCCACAGGGGGTCTTCCCAACCCAGGGATTGAACCCAGGTCTCCCATACTGCAGGCGGATTCTTTACTAGCTGAGCCATCAGGGAAGCCTAGGTACATCTTAAGGGCCATAGTAAACTTTGATTTAGAAGCCATTCCATTTGTACTCTAGTGTGGCTCTGGTCCCCAAATCTGAAATATGGCAGGTGGAGGGATTGTAAATCAGTAAACAGACTTATTTATGCAGTCTTAAAACACAAAAAAACAAAGCCACAGAATTTCTGCAGGTAAATGAAACCTACACTGAGCTGTCCCAGCATGGTTGGGGCATGGTCATTTGAAACTGGGGAGAGTGGTCTACACCTCCTTCTTTGTACCTGATCAGACCCTCTATTCTAAAGGGACTCTTCCAGAGACTTCTCTGACAGTTGGGTGGTTAAGACTCCACTCTCCCAATGCAGGGGGCATGTGTTTGATCCCTGGTCAAGGAACTAAGATCCCCCAGGCTGCAAGGTGTGTGGCCCCCCAAAAGGGGAACCCTTCTACCCTTCACTTCTTCTGGAAGTTGTTCTGTCAGTTTTCTACTCTTTTTTCCCCTCTTGGAATATAAATAAACTGTAGCCTTTCTCATCCTAAGAAGGAAAATTCCCCCTTGATCTCGAATTTCATTCTTGCTACTCACTATGCTCTCTTGCACATCTGTAAAACTCTTCAGTGGTGATTCACTCTCTCATGTTGCCGTGAGCACATTGCTGTTAGCAGGAAGTCCAGCTCCCTGATAAGCCTCTGCAAAAAACTAGCCCTGCCTGCCTCTCCCAGCTCACATCTTACCCCAAATTCCCTTGCTTGTTGCACTCCAACCATCCTGAAGTCCTCTCATTCTGTTCAGCCCACCACCCCCGCTTGTGCCTTTCTTAACTGATCTATTTGTGTCTGGATGATCATGCTTATTTATTGTCTACCTCTCCCTGTCTAGAATGAAAGACTAATGAATTTGGGAATCTTATCTGTCTTGTTCTCTGCTCTGTTCCAAGCATTTAAAACAGTCCTTATGTAAATAGATGATAAATATTTATTATTTAAATGAATACATTCATTCTCTTTTTTTTCTGGGTATTTGCATATGCTGTTGCATCTGTCTAACAATCTCTCTTCTCATATCCCATCCAGATGCACAATTTGCTTGCTAACTCTTCAGTTCAGTTCAGTTCAGTTACTTAGTCATGTCCGACTCTGCGACCCAGGCCTCCCTGTCCATCACCAACTCCCGGAGTTCATTTAAACTCATGTGCATCAAATTGGTGATGCCATCCAGCCCTCTCATCCTCTGTCATCCCCTTCTCCTCCTGCCCCCAATCCCTCCCAGCATCAGGGTCTTTTCCAATGAGTCAACTCTTTGCATGAGGTGGTCAAAGTACTGGAGTTTCAGCTTTAGCATCATTCCTTCCAAAGAACATCCAGGACTGATCTCCTTTAGAATGGGCTGGCTGGATCCCCTTGCAGTCCAAGGGACTTTCAAGAGTCTTCTCCAACAACACAGTTCAAAAGCATCAATTCTTCAGCGCTCAGCTTTCTTTATAGTCCAACTCTCACATCCATTCATGACTACTGGAAAAACCATAGCCTTGACTAGATGGACCTTTGTTGACAAAGTAATTGCTTTTGAATATTCCATCTAGATTGGTTATAACTTTCCTTCCAAGAAGTAAGCATCTTTTAATTTCATGGCTGAAGTCACCATCTGCAGTGATTTTGGAGCCTCCCCAGAATAAAGTCTCTCACTGTTTCCACATCTATTTCCCATGAAGTGATGGGACCAGATGCCATGATCTTCGTTTTCTGAATGTTGAGCTTTAAGCCAACTTTTTCACTCTCCTCTTTCACTTTCATCAAGAGGCTTTTGAGTTCCTCCTCACTTTCTGCCATAAGGGTGGTGTCATCTGCATATCTGAGCTTATTGGTATTTCTCCCGGCAATCTTGATTCCAGCTTGTGGTTCTTCCAGTCCAGCGTTTCTCATGGTGTACTATGCATATAAGTTAAATAAGCAGGGTGACAATATACAGCCTTGACATACTCCTTTTCCTATTTGGAACCAGTGTGTTATTCCATGTCCAGTTCTAACTGTTGCTTCCTGACCCGTATATAGCTTTCTCAAGAGACAGGTCAGGTGGTCTGGTATTCCCATCTCTTTCAGAATTTTCCACAATTTATTGTGATCCACACAGTCAAAGGCTTTGG
>SJYX01011529.1:48264-95525 GCA_006410675.1 Oreotragus oreotragus
ATCTTTTAGGATTTGAAATAGCTCAACTGGAATTCCATCACCTCCACTAGCTTTGTTCGTAGTGATACTTTCTAAGGCCCACTTGACTTCACATTCCAGGATGTCTGGCTCTAGGTGAGTGATCACACCATCGTGATTATCTGGGTCATGAAAATCTTTTTTGTACAGTTCTTCTGTGTATTCTTGCCACCTCTTCTTCATATCTTCTGCTTCTGTTAGGTCCATACCATTTCTGTCCTTTCTTGAGCCCATCTTTGCATGAAATGTTCCCTTGGTATCTCTAATTTTCTTGAAGAGATCTCTAGTTTTCCCCATTCGGTTGTTTTCCTCTATTTCTCTGCATTGATCACTGAGGAAGCTTTTCTTATCTCTTCTTGCTATTCTTTGGAACCCATGGAAAAGAAATGCAAAAAAGCAAAATGACTGTCTGGGGAGGCCTTACAAATAGCTGTGAAAAGAAGAGAAGCGAAAAGCAAAGGAGAAAAGGAAAGATATAAGCATCTGAATGCTAACTCTTACTTATCCTTAAATTCTCAATTCATAGGTCTCTTTTCGAAGAGACGTGTGTTACTTCCTCCAGGAAGTATGTGGAGGAAGTATATCACTTCCTCCAAATCACTAAATGACTTCCCAACCTGGGGTGGGTTTCTCCTGTGTGCTCCCACAGTACTTATTACACTATTTACAATCACCTATTCATTTGTTTTATTCCTCTGTGGACTGTAGGGTCCTGGATTCTTGTGTACTTTTGACTCCTAAGTTCCCTCCCACAAAGTCTAACATAGTACCTGTACTGTACTTGGTTAGTATGCAATAAATATTGATTGAATGTTGACTTTTAACCCTCAGTCTTGTTTCTCTCCAAGACCTTTATTCCTCTCAAACATCTCAAGAGTAGTCTATACTCAAGTGTTAGTCACTCAGTTGTGTCTGACTCTTTGTGACCCCATGGACTGCAGGCTCCTTTGCCCATGGGATTTCCCAGGCAAGAGTACTGGAGTGGGTTGCCATCCCCTTCTCCAGGGGATCTTCCTGACCCAGGGACTGAACCTGGATCTTCCACATTGCAGGCAGATTCTTCAGACCAGAAAAATTCTTCAGATTCTTCTGAGCCACAGAGAAGCCCTATACTCAATGTCTTCTTTTATTTCTGCAAGTTTGCTCTTGGGACTGTCACTGAACATTTCTGGGCAAGATTCCCATGGATTCCATGCTGCCAGACCCATCAGACACCCTCCAGCCTTAACCGTATTTGTCCTCTTTGGGAGCACTTCATACTGCCAACCAGTCCTCCTTGACAGTCTGTCTATAAGGACAGACCTGTGCCCATGTCCTGCTGCCACATGCAGGCAAAACAGAGGCATTCTGGCTGTTAGAGAATGGATTTCGTTGGCTACTCACAAAGCCCTATGACATGAGAGTGGGTAATGCTGAGACCTAACCTCCTGCAAAGACTGGGAATTTCATCAAGGTTTTATTATAATTTTGGCGTCTGTAAATTCCCACATTCCTTCTACCAATTCTGTCCCCCTTCCAGTACAAACCTGTGACCATTCTTAAGGCTGGAAGGGCAGGAAAATGGATGGAAGCAGTTTGCTGCCTGATCTTTAATATCTGGGGGTGGAGATGGGGATGGGGTTGGATGGGCTTGGATGAATGTTTCTGAAAGATCATGAGCATCCTCCTCTGTGGCCCGTGGTCAGAACTCAGAGATTCTCGCTTCGTACTTTGAAGACCACATGGGAAACAGACATTTTCCTCTTTTCATGCCTGATAGAGATTTCTGGAAGCAGGTCTGTTTAACAGAGGTGTCCTAAGTCAGTTAGCTGGGAAGAAAAAGTACAAAAGGAAGCTGTTATGCAAATGTCAGGCCTTTGGAACACACCAGGGAAAGGACGACAGTGGAAGCTTTTGAACATGTTTCCAATTCCATCTTCACTTTAGGCCTTTGTGTGGTGGTTATTACCAATAATACGCCCTCGACAAGCTCCCGGTCTTCTTCTCTCTAGGAGGATCCCAGGTCCTCTCTGATGGACATTCCTCTCACTTTTGGGATGGAAGTGTCATTTGTTTTACCTTCATATATATTTCAATAGAAATTACTTGAGGATCTTGGTCTTAGGTTTTTTTTGTGTGTGTGTGTGTGTGGTTTTTTTTTTTTTTTTTTACAACTTAAGTTTCGAGTTATGATCCTGGAATTGAAAAGAATTTTCCCCCGCAGTGTGTCACATCTATTGAGTCCACCCTGTACTTTTATTTCCAGGACCTCATTCCCCTTGTCACTTGTTTATTCACTGGCTAATATATTCACTCATCCAATATGGTACTCTGGCTATGAGGATGCAGGAAAGATGATCTTTCATTGACCATCTTTTATTTCCAGAGTGAGAAGCTTTGAAATCCCCGTCACTAATTTTGTCTGTAGCTCTAAGGCAGAGTTCTTCCTGAGCTCGCGGCAAGGTCAGAATGACCTCTCATCATTCAGGAAAAAGAAAGATTTGATGGAACAGATTTATTTCTGTTCCATCCAACTTTATTTCCAAGGACACCATCCGTGGCAAAGTGCGGTAATTGGGAATCTGCAGTGATATGTCAAGTCAGACCGGAGCCTCCAGCAATTTTACTTAAGAGTCTGTGAAGGCTGCCTTTTCTCCCAGATATTGGAACTGCCAGGGTCAGGACTCAATGAAAGAACCTCTTGGTCTTGTCACCTTTGGTTACGCATTAGATCAAGGCTGAGATGGTCGATTCTGGTGCCAGGAGCGTCTGTGAAACCCGCGGAATGTACAGAGCAATTTTTCAGGGTCAGGAGGAGAAGAAGTGGAGAGAACCGGGGGAGGAGAGAAAATTCAGGCGAAATTGTTCTTAAAGATCAGAGGATCAGACATGCTGGCAACACTAGCCTCTTTTCCCGGGGGCGGATAAGAAGGCCCTCAAACTTTTAAGGGCTGGGGAACCCACCTTTGTATCCTGGATGCAAGACAACGGATCCGGTGCCCCGCTGGCCATGTGCCCTTGCTCCTGATGTGCCCGCCTCTTTATAGACTTTTGTTTTTGGAATAACATCTTTCTGGAGCTATAATTCAAACTCTGTACAATTCACCTATTTTTTTTTTTTTTGTATTTATTTATTTTTTTACACGAACTCCCAAACATGAACCCCCCCCCCACCTCCCACCCCATCACAATTCACCTATTTAAAGAGTACAATTCAGTGCTTTCTACGATGTGTACTGAGTTGTGCAGCCATTTTCACAGTAAGTTTTAGAACATTTCCACCCCGCTCCCCAACTCTGCAACATCTTCATACCTATTAGCACTCACCTCCCGCTNTTTTTTTGTATTTATTTATTTTTTTACACGAACTCCCAAACATGAACCCCCCCCCCACCTCCCACCCCATCACAATTCACCTATTTAAAGAGTACAATTCAGTGCTTTCTACGATGTGTACTGAGTTGTGCAGCCATTTTCACAGTAAGTTTTAGAACATTTCCACCCCGCTCCCCAACTCTGCAACATCTTCATACCTATTAGCACTCACCTCCCGCTTCCCATCCCCACCCCCAGCCTCTGGCCACCGCTGCTCTGCCTTCTGTCTCTTACTGCAATTTGTAAATGTGATTTTATGTGTGTTTGTGTTTGTGCATGCGTGTGCACGTGTGTGTGTGTATGCGGTCTGTCAGTGACTCCCTGTCTAGAATGCCTTTGGCCACCCTCACCCATTTCCCCCCCACCCTGTATTTGTTCCTGGCTGTGTGCAAATATTTCTGTTCAGTATTGTGGGCTTTCTCTTTTAACTTCTTCTTCTTTCCTAAGGAAATGAATCCTTCTTCTTCTGTTGGGTTTATCCCCTCCTTTCTGCATCATGCAAGGCCACCTGTGGGTTTGCTGAGAGCAAAAGTACAGTCCCAACTGCCTGTCACCTAAAGAATAGATTGATCCTTTGTGACCCCAAGAAAACTTGTTCTAAGGTGAAAACTGTGCATTTTATACAAAGGTAAACTTTGGGGCTACCCCCCAGAATTCTTGCTTCTCTAGCTGATGCACAATCGTTGTGGTCACCTCACCTCCTAAACAAAGAATTGGAGCCTGGTGTCCTGCTGGTGAGAGGCCCCTGGATCAGACCTCTACCTTGGCAGCCACAGCCAGTTTCCTACATGGATTGGCTCTGTAGCTTCTGCAGGTTGAAGGACAGCACTTGAAAGAGTTCCAGTCACCCGGACCCAACAATTGCTCTGCCTGTCACCAGTGAGCCGGAGGCAGTGGTGATATTGGGAAAAGGGGACCATCTGGGCTTCCTTACTCTGGTGCAACCTTACAGAGATACTGGGTGAGAAAGATGACATAGGCTGGTCAAATAAATAGAGCAAACAAAAACAGCCTCTTCCTGTTCTTGGCTAGGCTGCCTCCATGGCATTCTGGGGTTCAGAAGCAAAAGTGGCACGTGTGTGTGTGTGTATATGAATGAATCATTCTGCCTCAGAATTTAGAGGTCACGCTTCCTTTTCCTTCATGGCAACCTATGAAATCTCATCTTTAAGCTGTTTTAAGATATTTTCCAACAGCTAGTCTCTTTAGGCTGGTGCCATGTGGAAAGGAAACATAGGCAAGGCTCCCGGGGGTGGGACTCTTGATCCAGCCAAGCCTGGTCTGGCTCTTCCCAGTCACTCTCAGTTTTCATACTGAGGTTGATGTGTGAGGCTGTTTAGACTGGCTTTTGTCAGCTCTCCGGTTGTCTTCCACACACCAGGAAGATAGACTACAGATGCATAATCAAACACAAAGCTATCTACTTGCTAAAGGTTGTGCCGAATGTAAAGTGCATGATGGCATGGAGTGGTTAAAAATAAAAATTTTGGAGATGGCGTTCAATATGTGTTGATTCTCTCCTTCTGGTTATTACATTTTGCCTCTGGCTGGTTTCCTGACATGTCCAGTTTCCTAGAGATTTCAGAAAAACAAGAATAAAACAAAAATCAACCTCAATATCAGGAGAAACCTTTTGAATAGCTTTAGAGTACTTTGAAACTGTTTTTTTTTTTTTCCCCATTGTTGTTGCACAGTAGACAGGGAGACACAAAATGAGCCATGAGACAATCTACCACAGACACTCCATATCGACGCTCTCCCTTCCTGTGTATTTAATCAATTAGCAGCATAATAAATTAGCAGCAATTCACCTGGACATCAAATACCAGGTTGTTCTCCTAAGTGACCTGGATTGATTTCCAGATGTCGCAATTCATCAGAAGGAAGTGGCTTCACCGCTGGGCATCCAAACACTCTTAACACATTTCTGGTCTCACTTTCACTTTAACTAGCAAAAGACATTGGGTTTTCTGCCTTAGACAGTAAGCCTCTCGATTAGTGAGACTGGAAATGCCAAACAAAGGCCCCCAGATGGATTGGCTTTGATGAAACAGAAAGGCCTTGCGAGCACCTGCAGGAAACCAGATGGAGCCTGCGCTTGGGAGAGGAAGGGTGGGTCATCTTGCTGCATTGCAGACCCCATGGCCTCGGGAACAGATGGGCATGTGTGGTCCCAGGGCCGCATCGCTTTGGAGCAGATGTGAGTTAAAGCATACTGGTCAGAGTAAATGCTCACGTTGATAGGTAACATATACTGAATCTTTATGAGGCATCAAGCATTCTTCCAAGTGCATTACAAGTCCCGACTCTTCTAATCTTTTTGACAACCCCATGAAGTAGGTAGCACTATGCATGCGTGCATGCTAAATTGCTTCAGTCTTGTCTGATTCTTTGTGACACTATGGATTGTAGCCCTCCAGGCTCCCCTGTCCATGGGATTTTCCAGGCAAGAATACTGGAGTGGGTTGCCATGCCCTCCTCCAGGGGATCTTCCCGACCCAGGGATAGAACCGTCTCCTGCACTGCAAGCAGATTTTTTACTTGCTGAGCCACCAGGGAAGCCCAAGACACTATAGTCTCCACTTTATAGACGGGAACATGAGGCATCCNCAGGCAAGAATACTGGAGTGGGTTGCCATGCCCTCCTCCAGGGGATCTTCCCGACCCAGGGATAGAACCGTCTCCTGCACTGCAAGCAGATTTTTTACTTGCTGAGCCACCAGGGAAGCCCAAGACACTATAGTCTCCACTTTATAGACGGGAACATGAGGCATCCAGAGTCCCACAGTGAGGTGGCGGGGAGTCAGGTTTTCAATACTCGGCTTTCTATAAGGAATGGGGCTGCTTTCTGTTATCTATAGATGGAGGAGAAACCAACTCAAACAGTAGCGGTGGGACATGCAGATTAACAGAAAAAGAACCTTCTGC
Organism: Oreotragus oreotragus; assembly: GCA_006410675.1. Lineage (NCBI taxonomy): Eukaryota > Metazoa > Chordata > Mammalia > Artiodactyla > Bovidae > Oreotragus > Oreotragus oreotragus. The sequence continues at coordinate 54,565 of SJYX01011529.1, forward strand.
TTGGAAGGGCTATATCTACGTCTAAGTGAAGTCACCACTGAAGCCTCCATCATCACCCTACCACCACCTGTCGTCACTGTATTTTGTCAGTAAATTCATTGTGAGTGTTGGTGGAGATGGGATGGGTAGCACAGCAAAGGCCGTGGGAGTAGCCACATGGTACTTTGGAATTTAAGAGTTAGGTGCACAGTGACGTAGGCATGGGGCAGAGTTGTCAGTTTATCAGTTTTTGTCGTCAGTGGTGGGCTGGCAGCGTTTGGATAAATTCCCTGATTTCCTGCATTTCTTGCTCTGCCCACTGTCTGTGTGGGTTCCTCCTCTCCTACGCTTTCTCTCTGATCAGACTCTCCCTGTGTCCTCAACTTTGTTCAGTGACGGCCTGAAGAACTCATGTCTTTTTAAATTTATTTTTTGTTGAAGTATAGTTGAATTACAGTGTTGGGTTAATTGTTGCTGTACCACCAAAGTGACTCAATTTTACGTGCAAATGTGTATATAAATGTGTGTGCTCAATCACACAGTCATGTCTGACTCTTTGCGAACCCATGGACTAGCATGCCAGGCTCCTCTGTCCATAGGATTCTCCAGGCAAAACTACTGGAATAGACTGCCCTTTCCTCCTCCAGGAGATATATATATATATATATAATGCATTATTTTTCATATTCTTTTCCATTATGGTTTATTACAAGATATTGAGTATATTGACGTCCTGTTTTGACGTCAATACTTAAAATGTTTGATTTTTTTTCACTCATCCTGCTAAACAACTGTGTTGGGAAGTCCCAGCACCTTTTCTTCATATGTTCTTGTGAAGGCTTGAGACCTCTCTCCTGACTCAAGGCATTAGTCAGGGAAGGTAGACTGTCTCTTAGGGGTTGACTGCCCCAGTGTGTGTGAGGGGGGTGTCCTTGGAGGTAAGTGCATGGACTTTGAAAACAGACACATTTGAAACCTGTTTCTGCCTCTGTCTCACCAAGGGCAGGTCCCAACATCAGCTGATTTTCTGATTACTTCTCTGTAAAATGGAAGGAAGGATATTCTTTTCAGAAACTTTTGGTAAGGAGTAATGATAAAGTTAATGTTCTTTTTGAGCACTCGATATTTTGGTTGCTGTGCTAGGAACTTGAGTTCATTATCTCACTGGAAACTCAGAACAGCTCTGTGAAGTAGGTACTTTATTGTCCCCATTTCACGGATAAGGAAACTGAGGCTTAGAGGGATGAAATAAAATGCCCGAAGTCAGGAAAATGGTGGGATCAGGAACATGTATGACTCCAGTGGCATTTCTCTCAATCTCTCAGCAGGACAGAGTGTGTCAGGCCTCCGGTGACGACTCTTTTTCCCTTCCTTGTGACCTCTCTATACGATCTTTACTTGGGGCCTTGTGGATGGAGCTTCCCTGGTGGCTCAGACAGTAAAGAATCCACCTGAAATGCAGGAGACCGGGATCAGTCCCTGGGTCGGGAAGATCACCTGGAGGACATGGCAACCCACTCCAGTATTCTTGCCTCGAGAGTCCCATGGACAGAGGAGCCTAGTGGGCTACAGTCTGTGGAGTCACAAAGAGTGGGACATGATTGAGCAACTAACACTTTCACTTTGGGTGGGGATGAGGAATAAGGATTTTTCCCCCCCCCTTCCTTTCTTGATGCGGTTCTTTCTGTTTGGGGTTCCTCCTGTCCTGTCTCCTACATAAGAGGATCCTAGTAAAAGAACAGGACATAATGTCAGTCATATTGTAAATATCATGAAGATTAAAAACCCAGAGTGATGCAGCTTGGCAGTTAAGGGAGAATTTCCACATTAGGACTGGGGTTTGTAACTCAGCTGATAAAGGATCCGCCTGTAATGTGGGAGACCTGGGTTCGATCCCTGGATTGGGAAGATCCCCTGGAGAAGGGAAAGGCTACCCCCTCCAGTATTCTGGCCTGGAGAATTCCATGGACTGTATAAAAGAGCCGTACATGACTGAGTGACTTTCACTTCACTTCGCGTAAACTTTATTGGCCTTTTCATAGCACCACCATGTGATGACATTCAGAGGAGTGCTTTNAGATCCCCTGGAGAAGGGAAAGGCTACCCCCTCCAGTATTCTGGCCTGGAGAATTCCATGGACTGTATAAAAGAGCCGTACATGACTGAGTGACTTTCACTTCACTTCGCGTAAACTTTATTGGCCTTTTCATAGCACCACCATGTGATGACATTCAGAGGAGTGCTTTGTAGGGTGTGGAAATGCGACACCCATGAGGCTCCTGGGTATGTCCTCCTGACCCGCCCAACACGTGACCAGGCATCAGAGCCTCTCAGGGCTGCTCCTCCATCTGCTTTTTCCTTCTAATCCAAAGTATTATATACAGACTGGTTACACGTAGCACCTGACCGATCTGAGCCAGGTCTGGTTTCTTTTTCTTTTTTTTAAAGAAAATATTCATTTATTTGGCAGCTCTAGGTCTTTGCTGCATGGCATGCGGGATCTTTAGTTGTGGCATGTGGGACCTAGTTCCCTAACCAGGGATCCAACCCGGCCCCTTGCACGCTGGGAGTGTAGAGTCTTAGCTACTAGACCACTGGGGGAGTCCCTCAGGTTTGGTTTCTGATTCTGACTTGAACCCTTCCTTGCTGTGTGCCTTGAACCTCCATTTTGCCATCTCTAAAATGGGGATACAGGGCACCAGGTTTGAGCTCCTGGTGCTCTGTGACAACCTAGAGGGCTGGGGTGGGATGGGAGGTAGGAGGAAGGTTCAGGAGGGAGGGGACATGTGTATACCTATGGGTGATTCACGCTGATGTATGGCAGAAACCAACACAATGCTGTAAAGCAATTATCCTCCAATTAAAAAGAAATTAAGTTTAAAAAATAAAATGAGGATAAAGTCGCTGTCATGAGGTTTCAGTGTGAATTAGCACATGTCAAGTCCTTAGAATAGTCCCTGGTCCCCGGCAGGCCTTCAGTAAATGTCAGCCAGTTGACCATTCTGAGTGCCTAACCACTGGTCAGGCCAGGTTAGCCCCCCATGGGCAGACTAATGTTGGACCTTAAAAGCATTCCATGTATCATACGTTTAAATATCTTGGAAACTTTTAAGAAAATAAGACCATGAATCCAGAGCTCTAAGAGTCAGAGATCAGCTGAGAAGTGTTTTCTCCTTTGTGGACCAGCCATGAGGCAACTCATCTTCAACTTTTGTAAGTGAGGTGCGGACCCTTTCTTATTTCCAACAAGAATATCACAAGGCACACCGTGCATGCTCTTATGGTACAGAGCAAGCCTTTGCTGCATATCTCAGATGCATGTGCCTTCCCTTGTGGTTTCCTGGGAACAGAAGGGCTCAGTCCAGGTGGTTCCATGGAGCCCCTGGAATCCTTCACCGTATCCATTCTACATCTGAGAACAGAGACTCTTTCCTTGGACTCCAGAATCACTGCGGATGGTGACTGCAACCGTGAAATTAAAAGACACTTGCTGCTTGGAAGGAAAGCTATGACAAACTTAGACAGCATTTTAAAAAACTGAGACATCACTTTGCTGACACAGGTCTGTCTAGTCAAAGCTGTGGTTTTCCCAGTAGTCAAGTATGGATGTGAGAGTTGGACCATAAGAAGCCTGAGCACTGAAAAATGGATGCTTTCAAACTGTGGTGCTGGAGAAGACTCTTGAGAGTCTCTTGGACTGCAAGGATATCCAACCAATCAATCCTCCAGGAAATTAACCCTGAATGTTCATTGGAAGGACTGATGCTAAAGCTGAACCTCCAATACTTTGGCCACCTGATGCGAGGAACTGACTCACTGGAAAAGACCCTGATGCTGGGAAAGACTGAAGGCAAACAGAAAGGGGAGTGGCAGAAGATGTGATGATTCGATGGCATCACTGACTCAATGAACCTGACCCTGAGCAAACTCTAGGAGACAGTGGAGGGAAGGGAAACCTGGNCTCCAATACTTTGGCCACCTGATGCGAGGAACTGACTCACTGGAAAAGACCCTGATGCTGGGAAAGACTGAAGGCAAACAGAAAGGGGAGTGGCAGAAGATGTGATGATTCGATGGCATCACTGACTCAATGAACCTGACCCTGAGCAAACTCTAGGAGACAGTGGAGGGAAGGGAAACCTGGTGTGCCGTAGTCCATGGGGTCGCAAAGAGTCGGACATGACTGAGCGACTAAACAATTAACAACAATCCAAGAGGTTCCACGGAGCCCCGGGAGTCTTTCACCAAGTCCATCCTGTATCAGAGGATGGAGACCCAAACGTGGCTCGGAAGTTCTCCAGGCTTTGTGGGAAGGATCCAGTCATCTGTTCTTTCACATCTTTGGATGAAATTTACTGAGTGGGCACTATGTTCACAGTGCTCTTCTGAGCAGTGGGCACACAGGAGTGGATGAAACAGACAAAAATCTCTGATCTCATCAATCTCATATTCTTGGCAGGTTTTCTCAGTCTTGGCACTATCATCATTTGGGGCCAGGTGAGGCCAAAGCCTTTGACTGTGTGTTTCACAATAAGCTGTGGAAAATTCTGAAAGAGATGGGAATACCAGACCACCTGACCTGCCTCTTGAGAAAGATGAGATGGCTGGATGGCATCACTGACTCGATGGACATGAGTTTGGGTGAACTCCAAGAGTTGGTGATAGACAGGGAGCCTGGCGTGCTGTGATTCATGGGGTCACAAAGAGTCGGACATGACTGAGCGACTAAAATGAACTGAACTGATGTCTTGTTATGGGAGATGGTCCTGTGCTTTGTAGGGTGCTTAGCATCATCCTTGGTCTCTACCTACTAGAAGCCAGAAGCATCCCGTCCCACTGTTGTGACAACCAGAATCTCTCCAGGGCTTGCCACATGGCCCCTGGGGGGCCAGCCATCCATGGCTGGGAGTCAATTTTCTGTGGGGAGGGAGAGGATGGTCTGTAAAACAGCATCATAGAGAACCACTGATTAGGAGGGGGGTACCTGGGGTAGGGTTGGTTCTTCTACAGAACATGCCAAGCAAAGCCCACTGAGATGACATCTGAGCCAAGATGTAAAGAAGTGAGGGAGCACGTCCTGTTCAGGAGAGGTTGAGCAGAGGGACCAGCAAGTGCAGGAGAATGTGTAGGATGTGGTGTGAGCAGGAGGGAAGGTCACCAGGGCATGAGGCCTGATGGGTCATGGTGGTGGGAGCTGGGGGCAGAAGGCCACAACAGGCTCTTCCTCTGAGGGAGGTGGGAGGTGGGGCTTTAAGCAGAAGAGCAGGGTGACCTGACTTCTTTTTATGAAGGATGCCCTGGCCATGTGGGGCAAGGGTGGGCGTAGGGAGGATATTGAGGAGGTGGCTGTAATGATGGTGGTCCAGATTAGGGTGGTGGAGGTGGAGATGGAGAAACTCTGGTCGTTGGCTGTGTTGTTCGAAGGGCAAAGCTGGGAGGATTTACTGATGAATCAGAGGTGGGGTGGAAGGGGAGGAAAGACATCAGGGCTGACTCTGGGGGCATTTGGAGTGAGCATTTGGAAGAAAAACCTGTCAGAACCACCTCCCAGCAGCTGTTGGACATGCCAGTCCTTGTCCCCAGCCTCGGGTCGGGTGGTGAAGCCCCCCATGCCAGTGGTTCCTCTTCAGTTTTCTCATCGCTGCTTGGCCTGAGCTGTTCCACAACTTGCATCATGATCACTTTGGGGTGCTTTTAAAAAATGCAGATTCCTGCCCTCCGCTCCAAATACACTGAATTAGAATTACTGGGGGTGGAGCCTGGGAAACTGCATTTTGGCATAAGCTCCAGATGATTTGGACGCCGCTTGTTTTGAGAGCTGCAGCCCCGGGGCGTGCCCCAGGAATAGGTTTTTAGCTTCCTGTAGCAGAGCCGTCCTTGCCTGGCTGCCTCCAAACCTCGGTCCCTATGTTAATCCTCCCCTTACCTCCTGCCAGGCCTCCCAAGGCTCCTCTCTATGAAACAGGTCTGTCCTGTAGCATTTCGTATTTATCCTTCAGCTCCTTAGTTTTGCTGTCCTTTCTGATGAGATCTTCAGGTTTTCATCTGTTGTTCGGGTGGAAGGCTGAGAAAGCTGATGACAGGCAGAGCTATCGTCTTAGAATGGTAGAATTTCACACCTGCAAGGGACCTGTGAGGGCACTGTGATCATCTGTTTCACCTTTTTCCTGGGCGAGGAAACTAAGGCTCAGAAGGAGAAGAGGTGAGTTTGTGCCGTTCGACCCGACAGGTAACGCTGCTAGTAGCCCTGGCCTGGAAAATGTAAGATCCGACTGCAGGCTGCCTCAGAGGATTCCCCTGGCAACCCCTAGAAGGATTTTCATCCCCTCACAAGGCTGTCCTGCCACACCTCAATCGCTCTTTTTGTTTTTAACTGAAGGAAACCGCTTTTGAGTGGATTGTCTGCACTTTTCTAACTCCTCCATGTTACAGTCCCTAACCCCTCTGAGCTGTGGAAAATCGAGACATCGGAGACATTTTTAGGGAAATCAGGGATGTTTTTAGGGAAATCAAAAACTCTTGAAAGTCTTTTTTTTTTTTTTCATTGTCATTCCATTTTTGCACAAGAATGTACTGGCTCCAGCAGGGGAAGCTTCACAAAGCTAGATGTGAGCTGTAGAGACTGGCAGGCCAACTGCTGTGCAGAGAGCCTGCTTTTTCCACTCTTGAAGCTTGATAAATTCCGTGCTACGTGGACTTTGGCCCTGTCCCCCTGACTTACCAGATTACAAACGGATACTTTAATAACTTTGTGATAATAAGGGTCATTTACATTGTGGTGCAACTGCTTCTGCTGAGGGATTTCTCGTTGGGGTCACATTGTATTATCATGGAAGCATATTTGCTTTATAAAAGGGACGGCCTTCATAGCAATTGTGAAGCTTCCTTTACCCTTGGTGTGTGTGCTTGCTAAGTCACTTCAGCTGTGTCCGACCCTATGGACTGTAGCCCGCCAGGCTCCTCTGTCCGTGGAATTCTCCAGGTAAGAACAGTGGAGTGGGTTGCCATGCCCTCCTCCAGGGGATCTTCCCAACCCAGGGATTGAACCTGCGTCTATCAGGTCTCCTGCGTTGACGGGCGGGTTCTTTACTGCTGGTGCCACCTGGGAAGCCCTCCTTTACCCCAAGAATATTTTTCATCCTAAATGGCTCTCCCTGAGTAGGCTGTGTCTTAATTGTAATCTGAAGAAATCGGATATTGAGGAATGGGTGAGGTAAAGGAAAAGTAGGCCATCATCCTCATCACCATCATCATCACCACCACCATCAGCATTGCATCCTCACTTTCGTCATCATCGTCATTGCTGTCGCCGTTATCACAGTCATTTCCATCGGCATCCCCATTACCGTTGTTATCACTATCAGCGTTTCCATCAGCATTATCAGTAAAGTCACCGTTTGTTGGTAACTTGTCCTTCATGTGGGCCATCTCAGATGATCACCCTAACCGTTCTATGTCCGGATGGTACAATTTTTCTCATTTCGTGGGTGATATGCCAGACGTTTGGAAAAGTCAGCTTCCTTGGCCACAGCTGTCGAGGCCTCTCTGGAAAACGGCCATTTCAGGCACCACACTCCCCGACACCCACACCTACCTGATCAGTGTGGAACACACATCCCAAGCCAGCTAGGCCTGGAGCCACCTGTCTCAGAGGTACACCTTCCAGAGGCACATGGAGCGGCCAGAAGTGCCATGTGGTATAGACTTAACCAGCAAATAATCCACTAACCTCAACTGATCTAGCTGGGCTGACCACCTCTCTGTCAAAACAGGACTTCATCTCTACTTGGAATATGTGTGTGTGTTAATCACTTTTTCATGTCTGACTCTTTGTGACCCCATGGACTGTAGCCCACCATGCTCTTCTGTGTATGGGATTCTCCAGGCAAGAATACTGAAATGGGTTGCTGTTTCCTTCACCCGGGGATCTTCCTGACCCAGGGATCAAACCCAGGTCTCCTGCATTGCAGGCAGATTCTTCACCATTTGAGCCACTAGGGAATAGGATGTAATAACCTTTTCTTAAGCTGGAATTACCACCCAGAGAAATCTGTTGCCAAGGTGCCCGATGTCCCCTCATTTTTATCATAGCATCAAGAGCTGCCATTATTTGAAGTTTGCAGCAAATGGATCCCCAGTGTTTGCACTTTGAAGTGAGGCTCTCTGCTCATTTGGGCTGGGGCTCCTGGGGTCGGGGACTTTGCAGCTGTTTCTTCTATTGGTGGTGTCCTGTCAAGATGGACTTCCTGTTCCTTCTTCCTCTTTTCCTTTGTTCCCTCCCTGCTTGTCTTTCTGTTGAGTCCAAAGCCTATATCCACCAAGAAAATTGTTTTAAAAATCAAAGCAAATAGCCTCTACCCACCCACCCAAGAGGAGAACTTAAAAAAAAAAAAAAGAAAAGAAAGAAATTTCCGCTTGTCAGTACTTCAAGCTGGTTAACTGGGTACTGATAATTTCCTGATAAATCCAAAAAGATGCACAACTCTGGCCCCTTTCTCCCACACATTCGGATGACAGTTTGGGTTAACGGGAACTAGGAGAAGGGTCAACATCAGTTTTAGGTTGGTTTTGGAGACGCTGCACACAAGCTGACTCATTTATCTCTTTGATCCTTCTTGCTTCTCTGTTATGGGGAGTTTCCATCAGAACCCATTTCTCAAAGGCACACGTTCTGGGCTGATGTGTCAGGAATTTCCCTGTCAGTAAAGGCAGTGAGGCATAGAGGAAGGTGTCCTGGGGAATGAGGCGCTGCAGCATCTGAGTGCTGGAGAGCTAAATAAACACAGGGAAGGGATGTGTCAGACCTATCATCCATTGGATACTGGGCTTCCCAGGTGGCGCTATGGTAAAGAGTCTGCCTGCCAGTGCAGGAGATGTGGGAAATCAGGAGCCATGTGAGATGTGGGTTGGATCCCTGGGTTGAGAAGATCCCATGGAGGATGGCATGGCAACCCATTCCAATAATCTTGCCTGCAGAATCCCATGAACAGAAGAGCCTGGTGGGCTACAGTCCATGGTGTCACAAAGAGTTGGCCACAACTTATTGACTAAACAACAGCATCCCCTTCCTAACTAAATCAGTGGTTTCCTTCATATTAGGGGTGTTAGGGAGGCATGGACCTGTCCTGGGGTGGGCTCACCCCAGCATCGTGGTGTCAAAACAGTGCGGGGCTTCATCCGCTAGTATTTAGTGGGAACAGGGGTGCCTCATGTTTTTCTATATGATTAGCATTCATATCATCTTTCTGCATCCTCACTCCCAGTGGATCATCCGATGTCCAGTCCCTTGCAACATGGAAGGTGTCCCATACGTAATTTCAATGACTTCTGTTACTACAGGCTTGCCAACCCCGGGGCCAGTCACGGTCTGGAATTCATCATTGTTGAAATTTTAGAAAGGCTCTTAGGTGCCTGTGCTGCACTTGACATTGCATCTCCCTGGTGCCTGGGGCCACACTCCGTAAGCAAACACAGGAGTTTCTGCAAATCAGCCAATATCCACACTAAGCGGGATAAACAAACATCATTAGGCTGATGAATGCCTATTCTTCAGGTCATAAACAGGCCAGCGGGATAGTGGAGATTTCTTTTGGTTCAACCCAATATAAAGTGTCTCACGTTAAGTCAGTGGGGTTTACCAGCAGAAGAATCTAAGATTCAAGAAGAAAGTTTCCATTTGCAAAGAGATTTTTCAGTTTTGGAATTTCTGATGGATATCCTGGGTTTCTATGTACTTGCCCTCGTTTGTCAGAAGGCACACTGACCTCTGTTCTTTTGAGTAACCCAATTTTACTTATTGAAGGGGGTGTGTGTGTGTGTGTGTGTGTGTAACTGTAAGTATAAATCTAAGTGTGGAAGAGACGGAGGATGGGAGACAGATCTGTTTCAGCTCCCTCATCCTTCCTGCTTCTCAAGAAGGGCCTTGGACCCCAAACCCCACCAGGAAAACCCCATCTGTGGTCTGACATTTAGAAATTTATTGACTAGAATGAAAGAATTGTCAATTTCAAAACATGAAAAGCCAGTGGGAGATCAGGTGCTTTCTGCAAACATTCCTGCACAGTGACTCACGCTATGAAAAAAGAAAAGAGGAAAAGAAAAGCTGCCTTGTTGTTTTATTAACTTAGTTCTGACAGCTGTTAGTTCTGAGGCCTTCAAGGTTCTCAGCAGATATTAAACGAATCCTAGGGAACCCCTCTGTGAAGTACCAGTAATGAACCATGTAAGAAATGGAGGTTAAATGAAGATAAAAAGTCCACGGGGCCAGGCTGTAGACACCCTCTCCACCCCAGAGATCCTTGTACATGGAGGCTGTATGTCCCTAATTCTCCAGTGAGGTCAAAGTGGAACCTGGCCTCTTCTCCCAAACCTACACATCCACGAGGGTCTCTCAACTCAGGGGGCGGCATGGACAGCTGCCCAGGTACTCATACTGAGACCCTGGAGTCGTCCTTTCCTCTCCTCCCTCGCTCCCACACGCTAGGAAATCCCCTAACACATTCCCCTCCATCCCCCTGTTCTGCTCACTTCCCAGCATCTTGGATTCCTGGATCCCCCTGAAGCCTCTGTTTCCTTCCTGTCCACTCTGGCACCCCTCTAGATCAAAAGCAGTTTTTGCAAGCACACCTGACCTTGCTCAAACACCCGCCGCTCTCTGAGGATGGTTGAAGTTCTTAGCATACTCTTTAGGATCCCAGCTTGCCGGACCTGCCTGATCCTCTGGCTCTTTCCATTGCCACACTCCAGGGACACCAGTTTGGTTTAGAAAGGACCATCCCAGGGTCTTCACTGAGGCTGCCCCCTCCGCCAGGGTTGCTTCCAACCCCACTTCTTCCACCAACTCCCGTCATTCTTCAGATCTTTTCTAAAAAAATTAATTAATTTTAATTGGAGAATAATTACTTCACAATATTGTGATGGTTTTTGCCATACATCACCATGAATCGGCCACAGGTATACCTGTTTCCCCCCTGATCCTGAATCCGCCTCCTCCCTCCCTCCCCACTCTGTCCCACTGGGTTGTGCCAGAGCACTGACTTTGGGTGCCATGCATTGAACTTGCACTGGTCATTTATTTTACGTATGGTAATATACGTGTTTCAATAGTGTTCTCTCAAATTATCCCATCCTCACTTTCTCCTACTGAGTCTAAAACCCTATTCTTTATTTTATTATTATTTTTTTTCAGATTGCAAACTGTGGCTTTATTGCATCTGTTGTAGAATCATGGGTAAATTTTTTTTTTTTTCAAGCTCTGCTGAGAGGCATTTTTGAGCTATGGGCACCCCCAACCCTGCAGTGAGATTCTGGATCAGCCCCAGGGAAGATGGCCTGGTTCCTGCAGTCAGAGGCTTTTCATGGTTTTCTTTATCCAGGGCAGGAAACTTGAGACTTTGGTGAAGACCCGTGGAGCTGATCCATCTTTTCGTCCATAAGAGACAATACCCTGGGCCACATTGTCACACACGAGAGGGCCTCCGGAGTCCCCCTTTAATAACATGATGTTGTTGGAGAAGTTCTCAGGATTATAGTCTGGGTGGCGGATGGCTCTTCTCACCCCGATGACCTGCTGGGTCCTCTCCTGCTGTTGGATGTTGTGGGCCCCCAGGGTGACGTTGATTGAGCTTCCGTAGCAGTGAGCGGCTGTCAGCACGAAGTCCTGTCAAACCAGGAACCCACCGCACCTACACTGGACATCCTGACTCCAGTACTGAAGATATGCCATGTAGGGGTGGGAGTGGGGCTTGGCTTCATGCCCCCCAATGATCTCTTCTACCTTTGCCCTGGGGGTCAGGAGAAAGGCCACCAGGAGCAGGAGTGGTTGCATCTTCTGAAAAGACTGCCCAGGATGGAGATGCTAGTGCTTCCTCCTGGCTCTCTTTCAGATCCCCCAGTCTCTTGGAGAGGAATGCAGCGCCAGAACCCTATTCTTTATATCTGTGTCTCCTTTGGTGTTCTGCATGTAGGATCATCATTACCATCTTTCTAGATTCCATATATATGCATTAATGTACAGTATTAATATACAGTATACATATAATGCATTAATATATATATATTACAGAGGGACTTACTTCCTTTTGTATAATAGGCTCCAGGTTCATCCACCTCAAATGCATTGACTCAAATACCTTCCTTTTTATGGCTGAGTAATATTCCATTGTGTATATGTACCACAACCTCCTCATCCATCCATCTGCTGATGGACATCTGGATGCCCTAGGGGCCATCACGTAGCTCCCAGGACTTCCTCTTTACATGGCTCTTCTCATGCCCCTAACTACCCAAACACTTCTGTAATCCCCCACTTAACTTCTCCCACAACAGACTCTAAGCCCTGAGAGGGCAAGCACCCCCCTCTCCCCTCTGTAGCGGGCTCCCCAGGTCTCATGCAATGATAGTGCAGGGGGGGCACCCCAGCCACTGACGGGGTGGGCAAGGGTTGCGCCTGGAGGGGCGGGGAGTGCAGTCTTGCTCTTCGGGGTGCGACACTGGCTGGTTGGATCCACCCTGATCTGGGAGCAGCTGTGGGACTCACCAGTGAGGCAGCTTGTGGGAACCCATCCCCAGCTGCGTAGGTCTCAGCCTCTCCCAGCACCGCTTCCTTGTGGGATAAGCACCCATGGAGCCTGTGGATCTTCTCAAGGGCTTGGGAGGAGTGGCTCTCTTTCCTCCATGGTGGGGGGCAGGCTTTTCACTTCATCACCCGTGTGACTTGGATGGTGCCCGTGCCAGCTGCCAGCAAGCTGGGTGTTAGACCAAGGCCAGGGCTGCTTGGCAGGGCTGCCTCCTCCAGCTGGTCCTGAATCGGAGTTCGTCACTCTCCTGGGACTCTCCACACGTCAGCCTTCTGTGGGCTTGGAGCTCCCCGCAACGCCTTCTTTGGGGAGCAGGTGGAAACCTCACCTTTTTTGGTGTCCAGGGCCGCCCTAACTATGCTCGTGGGCAGTGCCTCCAGACCCCATCACCTGCCTGGGGACTGGGGACTTCTACATCCAGGTTTAATTAAAGGCAAACTGGTGGGATTCCAGCCAAGAGCAACCCAGAGGCAGGAATCTGTTCAGCAGATGGCGTTACATTTATGCCATAACCTGCCTTAATGATAGGATTCTGCCACCGTGAGCCTGGAGCCTCCTCTTAGAGGCAGGCTCATCTCTGGCCTTCTCAGTCTCAGCAGGTGGGGGTGGAGGGGTGGTGAGGACAGGCCGGGGCTCTCCCCAGACAGGCCAAACCAGGGGTCTTTCCTTTATCTAGACTTCTTCCAGGAGGAAGTCTGCAGGCTTGAGGATTCAAGGGACCTCGGCTGGGCAGGGCTGCGAAGTGTTCCTAATGAGATGGCGAGGGTTGTCTGTCTTCCTAGGGGAGTGCAGGCACCCAAGCTGAGGACCCCTGGAGACTGTGCTTGACGGGATCTAGAGGAAGAGGGGGCTTCCCTGGTGGCTCAGCTGGTAAAGAATCTGCCTGCAATGTGGGAGACCTGGGTTTGATCCCTGGATTGGGAAGATCCCCTGGAGAAGGGAAAGGCTACCCACTCCAGTGTTCTGGCCTATAACCAAGTACCAGGCATTTAGTGCTACCTCTTTGGGCTTCCCTGGTGGCTCAGCTGGTAAAGAATCTGCCTGCAGTGTGGGAGACCAGGGTTTGATCCCTAGGTCGGGAAGATCCTCTGGAGAAGGAAGTAGCAACTTTCTCCAGTATTCTTGCCTGGAAAATCCCATGGATGGAGGAACCTGGCAGGCTACAGTCTATGGGGTCGCAAAGAGTCAGACACGACTGAGTGACTTCACTTTCAGAGGAAGAGGGGGAAGGGCTGCCTTGGACTCACATTTGCGTTTTTTTTTTTCCCCAACAAAAAAAATAGTAGCTAAAGCATGTGTCCACTTAAAAATACTGTCAGTTCAGATTGAGCACATTTCATGTGCCAGAGACCATGCCAGGTTTTCCGTTCCACCAGGAATGGAAATACAGCTAAGACTCAGCCCCTACCCTGAGCAGGTGGCACTCAGTAGGGAGAATAAACCACTTGCATGATCAAATAGACTGAACACACACACGTAGTGATACCTCCTATGTGCCGGCAGGGACTGCACTGGGGGTAGAAAGAGCAGCATCTGGGGGTCACAGATGGGGCACGGTTCTTGGGGGAGACAGTTACCCACAGAATCATGCAAGCAATGAATGTGAATTAGTAATTGTGAGCTTTAGGAGGTGCCATGCTGTACACGATGCTGCAAGGGTATATCAAAGGATATATCTTACCTGGTATGGCACATCACAGAAGGCTTCCTGGAGGAGGTGATGTTTAGACTTTGGCCAAAATGGTGTATAGGAGTTCAAGAGCAGAATCAAACCATAGCACTTTCCAAGCGGGGGTGATAGCAGGTGGAGCTGGAGCTCAGAGAATGAGAGGGTCAGGAGAGGAGGAAGAGGATGAACTAGGGAGCTAGGGACAGACTGTGGGCAAGGCCTTATTGCCCCAAGTAGGGCACGTGGACTTGACCCAGAAAGGGAGAAGCACTCAGAGGTGGGAGCGATGTGAGCTTTAGGAAAGGGAGCGAGAATGCTCTGATGAAGACGAATAAGTGTAGTTGAAAGAAAAACCGAAACACTCATTTGGGCTTTGTGCATGAGACAGGGATTACATTTAAGCAGCAGTTGTTGAGAACAGAAGGTGGCTTCTAATTGCAGTTGTTCGGCGTTGAATCCACATTCAAACTTGCAATTATTTCACCGTTAAAAGAGCTGACGGTTCCCTCTTCTGCAGGGAGGCAGTCCCAAGGGAGCTCTAATCCCAGGGGGCTTTCTCTTGGCCCCCTGAGCCCCAGACCATGCTCCCACAAAGCTGTTCTCATTGGCTGGTCACTCAGACAGGTTCACATGGCCCATGAGGTAGAGGCGGGCTGAGGAAGGGAAAGGGCCATCTTAGCAAGGACTCTGGATGCATTCAGAGCAGGCGAGTGAAAGGGGGTGATGACACAGCTTGGGATTGAAATCAGTGTCTCCTCTTCCACAGGACTTTAACTGGAGCCCACAGAAAGCATCAGTGTTACCACGCACCAAGGTTTTGATGTGCTATTAGGGTCCCCATTCCCTTAAAGATGGGAAAATCAAGACAGACAGGTTACATAACCTTCCATGGTCACATGTGGAAGAGAGAGCAGAGCTAGGGTTTGAACCCAGGCGTGTCAGGGCCTGAAGCACATCGTCTTAACTTCAGTGTCCCTGATGGGGCTGGGAGCTTCCTAGGAGAGGCAGCTGCCAGTTAAGCCCCAAGTGCCTACCGAGTGTTGCAAAGGAAAGAAGAGTGAGAGGTGTAGTCACAGACTCTGTCTCTCATCAGCTGAGTGCGAATGCAGCCAAGCAAACCCCTGGGCAACTTGCTTACCTTCCCTGAGTCTTGTTTTTGTTGTCCAGTTGCGACCCCATGGACTGCAGCACACCAGGCTTCCCTGTCCTTCACTATCTCCCAGAATGTGCTCAAATTCATGTTCACTGAGTCGGTGATGCCATCCACCCGTCTCCTCTTCTGCTTCCCTCTTCACCCCATGCCGTCAGTCTTTCCCAGCATCAAGGTTTTTTCCAGTGAGTTGGCTCTTCACATCAGGTGGCCAAAGTATTGGAGCTTCGGCTTCAGCATCAGTCTTTCTAATGAATATTCAGAGTTGATTTCCTTTAGGATGGACTGCTTTGATCTCCTTGCAGTCCAAGGGACTTTCAAGAGTCTTCTCCAACACCACAGTTCAAAAGCATCAGTTCTTTGGTGCTCAACTCTCCCATCCATGGTTCAACTCTCACATCCATAGGTGACTACTGGGAAAACCATAGCTTGGGTCTCATTTGTATGATGAACCAGTTTCAGTGATAATATTGATGGTCACATTTACGGGCGTGTGTCAGGCTCTGTTCTCAGACCTTTGTGCATAGTAACTCATTTAGCCTTGCAGTGGCCCTCTGCGGAAGGTGCTATTGTTATTCTCCTTTTATCAGAGGTGGAAACCAAGGCACAGAGAGGCTAAGTAACATGCCCAAGGTCACACAGCAAGGGAAAGGTCCACTTTAGCAGTCCAAGGGACTTTCAAGAGTCTTCTCCAACACCACAGTTCAAAAGCATCAGTTCTTTGGTGCTCAACTCTCCCATCCATGGTTCAACTCTCACATCCATAGGTGACTACTGGGAAAACCATAGCTTGGGTCTCATTTGTATGATGAACCAGTTTCAGTGATAATATTGATGGTCACATTTACGGGCGTGTGTCAGGCTCTGTTCTCAGACCTTTGTGCATAGTAACTCATTTAGCCTTGCAGTGGCCCTCTGCGGAAGGTGCTATTGTTATTCTCCTTTTATCAGAGGTGGAAACCAAGGCACAGAGAGGCTAAGTAACATGCCCAAGGTCACACAGCAAGGGAAAGGTCCACTTTGGCTCTTGAGTTTCCTAGGTTGCTCTCGAGCTCAAATGGCATGATTCATGCAAAATTCTTGCAACAGCCTGCCACACACACAACAAAAGCTAGTACATAGTTCACGGACACCCATGAATGTTATTTAACCATCCTGAGTCTCAGTTTCCTCTCTGAGAAATGGGGATAACAACAGCTGTGATTTATTGTTTTTTTTTTTAAATGGGAACTTTAATAAAATAAACAATATAAGTTGAGAATACACTTCTTCCTCCTAATCAGAGCTGTGTATAAAGAATAGGCAGTTCCCTAAGTAGTGTGAGTTGTAGTGTTAGGTTGTATTGGGCTTCACTGATTATCTCTTGTAACCACCAGCTGGGAAAGTCGAGGCTTGGGGAAATAGAGAGAGATGTTCAAGGTCATGCGTCTGCTCGAAGTCAGCGTAGCATGCTTGACTGACAGCCCAGACTCTTAACCTCTGCATCACAGTGGTTCTCTGGGTGGCGCCCTCTTCCTTTGCAGGGACTTGCCTCCAGGATTGGCCCAAGACCTCCGCCTGCCCCAGGCACCTCAGATTCTAGTCTAGTCCACCTCCTCTAATCAGCCTGCCCAGTGCTTGTGCCCCAGTGGCCCCATTTCTGCATTAAATGGCCCATGATGTCGTGTGGGTTACTGACAACGTCTCTCCCAGGAACCCTGAAGAAAGCCTGGGCAGATTGGATAAAAAGCCCTTGTCAGACATCCTAATTTTAGTGTTCTCCCCTGTGATTCCATTCAGGAAGTATTTGTTTAACACTTCACTTGTTTTGCCATTCTCCCTGACTTCATTTTGCAAAAGCTCCTGTAATAATAACCCACATCTCCTTCACCAGCAACCCCGCCCCCCGGCCATCCCTGCTGCTCTCGTCCTTGGGAAAAACTTGAGTGCTGTGTTCAGTGTCTCGAGCCAGAAATATGCCCAGGCTTCATCTTGCATCACTAATGCCCTCTTCTATCTCCACGCAGCATCTCCCAGCGTTTTTGCTGGGACTTCTGCGTGTCCCGTCTCCCCTCGTCTCATTGGATATTGTTGCCCATGTGCCAGTAGATGCTTCCCATGCCTTGGGTTTTTCTCGCAAGGGCACAGCGATGAATCATTGTTTCTCTCCCAGACTTGTTTTTAACAGTCCTTCCCAGCTTCTGTTCTCAAAACTCTTCCTCACACGGCAGCATGAGCAGGTGGACTGTCCTCTCCTGAGCGTTGGGTACCCTGGGGGGTCAGAGGCCATCCCTGCACCACAGATGGGCGAGGAGGGGGCTGCAGTTACCCACGCCTTGCTTGCTCACCAGAGACTGAAATTCTCCAGGCGTCTCAGGGACCACTGTTCTCTTCTTACTCATGCTTCCTTCTTGAGTCAGTGAGTCAGTAACTCTGTTAGACATTCCTGATACAGACTCGATTAACTTTAACAGCTTTTGAGAGGAATAGAGGAGAAAGCTTTTCTTGATTGTTCAGATGTATGTAGAAATGTGGTTTTATATATTTATTTTTATTTGAAAGGAAATATGGTCAAGGCAGGAAAAGAAAGACGTCTGGATCTGTTGGGATGCTTTTTTGTTGTTGTTCTTATTAAGATAAAAAGAGGTAAAATTTACATAACATACAATGAATCATTTTTGCGGTGAACAACTCAGTGGCATTTAGTACAGTATTGTGCCATGTCCAACTGGTTCCAAAACATAATTGTCTCCTAGAACAGAACCTTGTATCCATCAGGCAGTTACCTCCTGACCCCTTCTTCTCCCAGCTCTTCAGAATCCCTGGTCCACTGCCTGTCTCTATAGACTTGCCTATCCTTGGCATTTCAGTTCAGTGGGACTGTACACTATGTGGCCTTCGTATCTGGTTTATTTCACTGTATATGGTATTTCCGAGGTTCACCCATGTTGTCGCATGAATCAGAACTTCATTGCTCTTCATGGCTGAGTAATAGGCCATCACATGGCTAGACCCCATTTGTTTATCCATTCATTCCTTGATGGACGTCTGGGTTGTTTCCACCTTCTGGCTCTATTTGGGGTTTTTAAACGTTGCAGACATTGTCTGGGATCTGTGGCTGCCCTCTGCACTTAGCTGATTTTTTCTTCATGAATATCCTACGTCTCAACTCACTCGCCTCTCTCCAGAGAGAGCGGTAAGAGGTCTAGGCGCTGCTGTGGTCTGTGAGAGCTACAGGATCTCACGACTGGGAATCTGGTGGCTGCTTGCACATGTCCTGCCACTCCGTGGGGGTGACCTTGACTCCTCAAAGGACAGCCCCTCTGTAACTACCAAACCTCTCCTCTGAGTTTAGACCCGTAGTTCACAGCCTGGCAGCATATTGTCATTTCCTGGGGAGATTTAAGAATTCCAAAAGACAGGAGGATATATGCATGCGCATGGGTGATTCACTTTGCCGTACAGCAGAAAATAACACACCATGGTGAAGCGGCTATCCTTCAAAAAAAATTAAAAAAAAGAATTCCTAAAACTCCCGCTTTACCTCCAGAGAGTCTGTCTTGAGTTACGTGGGGTCAAGTCCTGGCATTTGTTTGTTTGTCTCTTGAAAGGGTTGAATAGTGGCCTCCAAAATGCACGTCTGGGTCCTACCTCTCAGAGGGAGCCAGGATAGAAAGCTCTGAGAAAGTGCTGTGACGTTACGCTGGTGGTTACTTACCTGTAACAGACATGACCCAGCTGCTTCAGTATAAGGCTTTGTTCAGAAGTGACTAGACAGTCCCCGGTATTTGCCGATGATTTCTCGTATAAGGGACTTGTATCTAGACTATAAAAAGAACACTTGCCATTCAATTACATAAAGACAACCCAATTTAAAAATGGGCAAAGGATCTGAATACATGGTTCTCCAAGAAAGATACACAAATGTCCAACGAGCATACGAAAAGATGTTCAACACGGTTAGTCGTCGAGGAAATGCAAATCAGAACCACCAACGAGATCCCACTCGATAGCGGCTAGGATGGCTGTCGTGAAGACCACCGGTAATAACAAATGTTGCTGAGAATGTAGAGAAAGTGGAGCCCTCGTACACCGTTGCTGGGAGTGTAAAATGGTGTAGCCTCTTTGGAAAACAGTGTTCTTATTAAAATGATGAAACCATATGACCATTTTGCTTTGCCATGTGGGTTACCATATGACCCAGTAACTGTATTCCTAGGCATATACCCAGAAGAAAGGAAATATATATCCACATAAAAGCAGGCACACAAATGTTTATAGCAGCATGACTCTCAATAGCCAGAAGATGGAAACAACCCAAATGTCCATCAACAAATTAGCAGCCAAACAAACTGTGGTCTGTTCATACAGTGAAATATTTTTCAGCCATAAAAAGGAACAAAGTTCTGATACGTGCCAAAACTTGGGTCAGCCTTGAAATGTTTTGCCAGTCACAAAAGGCCACATAGTGTATGATTCCTTTTTATGAAAGTCCAGATTAGGGAAGTCCATAGAGGTAGAAAGTAGACCAGTGGTTACCAAGGGCAGGGGGCGTGAGGGATGTGTGTAATGTGCTCAGTCATGTCTGACTGTTTGCAACCCTGTGGACTGTAGCCCGCCAGGCTCCTCTGTCTGTGGGATTCTCCAGGCAAGAATACTCGAGTGGGTTGCCATGCCCTCCACCAGGGGATCTTTCCCAATGCAGGGATCAGCCCTGTCTCTTGCATCTCCTGCATTGGCAGGTGAATTCTTTACCACTATAGTGCCACTTGTGAGAAGTGAAAGTGTTAGTCACTCAGTTGTGTCTGACTCTTTGCGTCTGACCCCCTGGACTGTAGCCCACCAGACTCCTCTGTCCATGGGATTCGCTAGGCAGGAATACTTCAGTGAGTAGCCATTCCCTTCTCCAAGAGATCTTCCTGACCTAGGGATCGAACCCAGGTCTCCTGCATTGCCGGCAGATTCTGTACTGTCTGAGCCATCAGGAAAAGGTGGCTATAAAACCCTGGGTGTCTAACCTTGGACAAAGTCCATGCTGGGCTGAGTTCGTGGGTCCTGTGAGATGACCTAGCCCTCCTTTTACTTCCAGTTTTTTAAAAAGTAGTTTTACAGATATAGATTCTGAAGATCAGAGAAGTTAAGTAACTGTCCCAGAGTCACACAACAAGTCAACCAGACTCCCTCCTGGAACTCTACCTGGCCCCCTTTGCATCTCTCCTTGCATCCTCCTGCCCTGACCTGCAGAGGATTATTCATCTGAGTCCTGTTGACCCTGTCCTTCCCAAGCTCACCCCCAGAGCCTTGGGGCCTCTGGGCCAGGATCTCCCTGGTGTGAAATCCAGTTTTTCATTCCTGCATATTTGATGCCTTAGACAGCAGCCTAGCATTTCAGGGGAGCCTGCATGTTACAAAAAAAAAAGGGCAGCAGGTGTTATTTGGGCTAAATTGACCTTGAAATTGATTTCTTTATTTTATGACTTACTGAGAGGAGATTAATACTTTTTTTTTTTTCCTGCAGTCTGAAACAATTTACATGGTAATAGAAGGCATAGTCAGTCAAATAAATTGCTGGAAGTGGTCGTGTTCCAAGAGAAAAAGAATACGGAGCTTACTCACATTGATTTCTTTGCCCCGGGGAGAAGCAGAGATTTTTAACATCTGGGAATAGGGAGCTAAATTTTATCTCTCATTTTAAAAGCAGAGGCCTGAAGAGCTTAATCTGACATTTACACGGAATTTTCTAAGTTGGGGTGAACGAGGGAGCTTGAGTTCCTTGCTGAAGGTTAACCAGTGTTTACTCAGAAGGGCTCTCGTGGTTTGATTCAGGGAGGGCAGGTGGGACCCAGGTGACATTTTCAGAAGGTGGGCCCTGGAAGCTGGCTGCCCCACTCCCACCTGTGGAGGAGGAGCTGGGGCCCTGAGAGGCTGGTGACATAACCTTGCACTCAGGCCCAGGTAGATCTGTCTTCTGGGGAACCATGTGAGAGGGGACCCTGCTTCTGGTTTCTGGCTTCCCTCTCAGGGATGGGGTTTGATTCCAGCCGGCATGGCAGCATGCATGGATGGGGCAGCATTTCTGAATGTGCTGTGATAGATTCTGAGACTACATCTGGGTTCAGTAGGAAAATGCAGCACTCGATTAATACTGCCTGCCCTGGGAACAGGATGGACGAGTGTAGCTTGTGTGCCACATACTTGAATTTCCTGGTTTAAAAAAAAAAATTTAAAGCATTCCCCCTAGTACCAACATTTCTGTATTCAGACCCCATTGGCAGGGCTGTTGTCCCCCAAAGTGACCCCAAATCACTTGACACATCCTGCAGGCTGAATTATTTTTCAGAAAATGTCTGTAAACGAATCTCTACCCAAAGGACTCTGCTAGTGTGTTGCATGAAATTCCCTCAAATTATTTTCTTTTCAAAATAAACTTAAAATTTTGAGATGAAATAAAAATTTTAATTGTTAACACATGTTGGAGCACATAATTCATACATCAGAATAAAATTCTCCTATTCCATCCTGCACAGTCAACTGGTTCCTCGCTCCACAGTCAGCTTTTCTTTTTTATTAAAGTCAGTTTCTTATCTGTCTCCTGGAGGTTTCAGTGCATGTGACGCATATGCGTATATTCTTAAAGCAGGGCACAGATCGTGGCATGCCATACATACCACCCTGCATTTGACTGTTTTCCCTTATCATTCTGTATTGAGTTGCCCCATTATCTTCACTGGGGGTGTCTGGATGCACCATAACTTATTTACTTGGTCTCTATAGGATGGAAGTTTTGGTTGCTCTCGATATTTTATAATCACAAAAAATTGCTTCAGTGAACATCTTTGGCCTCAGGCATTTCCCACGCGTGCAGACATTCTGTCACAGAGATTCCAAGAAGTGGAATTGCTGGTTTAAATATTATCAACTTTTAAAGTGTTGCCCAGTGGACTTCCCTGGTGGTCCAGCGGTTAAGAATCCTCGTGCAAATGTAGGGGACGCTGGTTCAATTCCTGGTCCAGGAAGAGCCCACGTGCTGCAGGGCAACTAAGCCCGTGAGCTGCAACTATGGAAGCTCACACCCTAGAGCCGATGCTCTCCAGCAAGAGAAGCCACAGCAATGAGAAGCCTGCACACCACAGCTGGAGAGAGTCCGTGCACAGCAATCAAGACCCAACGCCGACGAAAAGAAGCAAATGAACTTAGAGAAAAGGAATTCCTGTTTCTCTGCCCTCTTGCAACTATGATCCTTCCTCCAGCTTTTATCTTTATCAATCTTGGCAAAACAAATGAAAATCATCTTCATTTGCACTTGCTTTATTATGTGTGAAGTTAAGGGTTTCTTAATGTCAACAACAGACAATTGCATCACCACACCCTTTGTGAGCTGGCCGTCCATGGCCTTTGCTTGTTTTTTCCTTTGAGTTTTGATTTTTCTTTTATGTTATCCTTTGTCATCTTTCGCATTATGGTATTATTTTTCATACAGAAAGCTGTTCAAAATTTTTTACCTTATGGGTTTGGGGTTGTAATGAGAGAGCTCTTTACCACTTTGAGGTGACAAATACCTACATGAGTGGCTTGGATACATTATGTCCTTTAATTGGTCCACAGATTAAGGCATTAGTTTGATTTTTTTGTTTGTTTGTTTGTTTTGGAAAATGCAGTCTTCACAGGGTGGTGAAAATGTGTGTTGCCTGGGATCACGTAGGGACCGTGATCTGGCCTCACAGGCTTCTCAACCTTCCCTGTTTCTCTTAGCATCCAGATTTTTCAAGGAGTATCAAACCCTCGTGGTCAGGATGATTTAGGGTGAAATTGGGTAGCAGGCATTTGAAGAGCTGATCCCACCTCACTTTCATAGCTGCATTTCCTGCAGGTCTCACTGTCCACCGCTGGGTCCCCACCATACCCCCAACCCCTCACCGTCTGTTCGTTACTCAGGAGGCTTTAACTAGCCAAGGTCTTGGCCTTCTGTTAACCTGAAGGATGGGGTGGTGGTCTGTGTACTGTCGTGTCCGACTCTTTGTGACCCCATGACTGTAGCCCACCAGGCTCCTCTGTCCATGGGATTCTCCAGGCAAGAATACTGGAGCAGGTTGCCATTTCCTTCTCCATGGGATCTTCCCAACCCAGGAATCAAACCTGCATCTCTTGTGTCTCCTGCATTGGCAGGCAGTTTTTTTTTTTTTACCACTAGCGCCACCTGGGAAGCCCAACCTGAAGGATAAACCCTTTACAGTTCATTTTTGTGCAGGGAATGTAACACTCTAATGCCACCAATCACGGCTCTCCAGAAGCTCACACCAGTTCATGCCAAATCCCTGAGAGGGTGACGGTTGGTGGTTCTGCAGGCTCTCCACCTCGGTTATTGTTTAAATTGTCTCAGTGCCCACTGCTCGCAATTTGTACCCCAGCTTCTGAAAGCTGTAAACCCAGTTACAAAAAGGCAATAATTCCAGGGGCAGAATACCGGACTTCCAGGGAGGCCGTGAGGCCCAGGGAAGGAGACAGCTGGCATCTAGGGAGACAGCCAGCTCAGCTTGGGGGCCTGGTCCTTGACCTACGAAGGGGAGGCAGTTAGGTCTCTCTCCTGCTGAAAGATCTCATCAGGATGGACCAGCTTGAGTCAGAAGCTGTAGATGTTTATAGGTAGGGGGTGGGGTGGGAACAAGAAGGGCTTTCTGGAAACAGGACAGCATCAGACGGCTGCTTCCTCACCCTTCTTTGAGAGACCACCTCTCTTTTCTCATCTCTGTCTCTGTAATCTAGCTCAGAACCTATTCATGTGCTTCTCGCTGTTTTCAAGGTAAAGGAAACCCAGGGGCTCGGGTGACGAGTTGGCTGCTTTGTGCAGGATAAACAGGGACCGTGCTGAGCGGTGTGGGGGCTGCCAGTGCAGCAGGTGTCTGAGACGCCTCCAAGAGGTGGGAGGACCAAAGGGGCCTGTGGAGGGTGGCAGACTGAGTTGGTGTCCCCTCCGTCTCCTTGGGTGAAGGCTTCTCTGCTCCTGATAATGGGCCCGGGAAGGAGGTAGGGCACAGTAAGGGAGGGTCAGCTGAGCAGAGCCTGGGCCTCTGGGCTCAGGTCTGGGGGGAGAGGAGGCCCCTGCCTTGTGGGAGGTGGGGGAAGTGAGGAGGGGGCAGAGGGAAGGAAGAGGCTTGCAGGGGCAGGCGGATAGAAATTTCTGGGGTGACCAGGTTCCCAAGTAAGATCATGCTTGAGTACAGGTAAATTGTCTCTTCCCAGGCCCAGGGGTTCTTGCCGTGGTGGGAGGAATGGCTCACCAGTGGTCTCTCTTCCTTTCCAGTCAGCTTCCTCTGGGAGGTTCTTCTGTTGTTGTTGAGTTGTGAAGCTGTGTCCGACTCTTTGTGACCCCATGGACTGCAGCACGCCAGGCCTCCCTGTCCCTCGCTATCTCCCAGAGTTTGCCCAAATTCATGTCCATTGAATCTGTTGTGCTATTAAAATTAAGGCTCTTAATTTAGGCTTAACCCTGAGTTCACCTTTCCAGAGTTGGTGGTTGCTATGGGCCCAAGGTGGTGCTAGTGGTAAAGAACCCTCCTGCCAATGCAGAAAACCCAGGTTCGATCCCTGGGTCAGGAAGATCTCCTAGAGAAGGAAATGGCAACCCATTCCAGTATTCTTGCCTGGAGAATCCCATGGACAGAGGAGCCTGGTGGACTACAGTCCATGGGGCCGCAAAGAGTGGGCACGACTAAGCAAGTGAGCTCATGGACCTGAGCCTGGCTTTGAGTGGGAGTGTTCCGNCCCATTCCAGTATTCTTGCCTGGAGAATCCCATGGACAGAGGAGCCTGGTGGACTACAGTCCATGGGGCCGCAAAGAGTGGGCACGACTAAGCAAGTGAGCTCATGGACCTGAGCCTGGCTTTGAGTGGGAGTGTTCCGGACCCCCGAGCCCGGGGGCTGTCTCTGTCTTGGTTCCTGTTCCTGGGAGAGCCCAAGACGGGTGCTCTTGGGTGGCTGTGTGTCCCTAGACCATCGGGAAGTGCGTAGAGGCTGGGTACTCCTGGGGCAGCTGTGGCCTCAGGGTCCGTATCAAAAAAGGAGCACACAGGAGGCAGGGGGTCCTGGGGGTCTGTAATGCATGGATGCGGTCCTGGTTGAGATCTGCTGTTGGGCTGAACTCATCACTCAAGCAGGGCTTTTAGTTGGCTCATTTAGAAGATGAGGCCAAGAAGGAAGTAAGAAAGCCCAGCCTTTCTCAGGCCACAGGACACCCATCAAAGGAGAACCACTGTGTCTTCTCAGAAGCATCACCCCTTTGGCCGCATCTTCCTCCTCCTCTCCACTCAGGGGCCTCTTTGTGCAGTCCCTATCTGGGAGCTCTGATTCATGCTTAAGCCCACCCCTCCCTCCTTTCCTTCTTTCCCTAATTCATTACTTCATGTTAGTCACCTGGGGGTGGTGGGTGGGGGGCGGCGTGAGGACTGCTCCCTGTAGAGGGAGGAGAGGCACAGATCCGGGTTTGACTTTCAGGTCATCAGCTTTTCCCGTGACCACTGACTGTGGGGAAACTGCAGAGAGGGAAGTGACAAGCAGGGTCTGTCTTCCGCTTGTGAGTTCAGATCTGTTTACGGACACCGCCCTCTCAGGGCTGTGGGGTAGGGGGGTGGTCTGAGTAACTGTGCCTGCTTCAGCTCCTTCCCTCTGTCTCTCTCTGCTCTCTGTGTCTCTGTCTATATCTTGATCTCTTTCGTGCAGGAACACACGTGCACACACACATACACTTGCCTCTGTCTCTGCCCAGGAGGTTTAAGGGGTGAAGCCCAATGACTTTAATGACAATTTGGAGATATAGGCACTGCAGGCATCTTTTGGGGGCAAGCTCCCCAGACTTGGTTAGTGGCTGGCTAAGACAGGCTCCTGTGTGCTGCACATGGAGCAGTGGATAGAGGCCCCACAGGGAAATCGGGCCACAGCGGTTAACACCCATCCATTCAAACTTTTGGTTTAGGCCCTGGCTCCACAGCATCCCTACTGAGTTGCCTTGGATGAGTTCTCAGCCTTTCTTGTGTGTCTCCACCTGTAAAATGGGGCTGAGAGCAAAGCCTCCTTCCTCTTTCCTTGTGAAGGTTAATGAAGAAAATGCGTGAAGATCTCTAGGCACACAGCATCCCAGCTGCTCCATAGGCTCCAGCTGTCGCAAGTGTGAAACAGTGGCAAGTTACAGTGGAAGTAACGGTGGGCCTGGTTTTCACGGGAGCACCTGTGTCCTCGTCCGACCCAGGGGTTGGGCCTGGGTCTCCTGCACTGCAGGCGGATTCTTTACCTACTGAGCCACCAGGGAAGCCTTGAAAGTGTCAGCTGTGTCCTCAGGCTAGGATAGAGTGTCCACATTCAAAAAAATCTAGACCGGCGCTGCCTGAGAGAGACGTCATGAGAGCCACATACGCAATTCAAGTAAAAAAAGTAAAAAGAAACAGATGAAATTAATTGTAACAATATATTTTATTTTAAATATGCATAATATATTTATATATTTAAGCATACTAAAATGCTTTATTTTTATATATTATTAAGTATTATCATTCTAACATGTAATCGATATAAAAATATTAATGAGATATTAATATTAATAGGATATTTTACATTTCTTTTTTTTCTCTTGCGTCTTCAAAATCCACTGTGTAATTAATACTTCCAGCACATTTCAGTTGAGACTAGCCGTACGTGGTGGCTAGCGACTGCCGTTTTGGGCAGTGAGGGTCTAGACCCTCTAATGGAGAGGGGGAGTGGGAAGGGGCAGGAGCTTGCCGTGGGATTGTGCTAAACTGGGTTACTCCAAGTCAGAATTTGTTTCCTCAACCCGTTCTCCCACCTACGCCTGTCTTTGTTTTTGCCAGGACTGCACCTCTGAACATTCAGCCTGCTTCTCCAGTGCCAACAACAGTCCGCATGCCTCAGTAAGTAGAAGCATTTTGTTGAACAGATCAGAGTTTGAAACTGCGTTTGCGTCCTTTTCAGCCTTCTTGGTCACCGTCATCCATCACTGGGAGTGTGTGTGTGTGTGTGTGTGTACCTAAAACTGATCTCACTGGAGAAGTAACTGAGTTTGACGGGAATAAATGTTCCTAGGCACTCACTGAATTTCTGTCGGGAAACACCTGGGTCCAGAGCCTCAGCCCTGGTGCATGATGTGAAAGACGAGAACCTCCCTCTGAGAAGGGCCAGGTCCCCGGGAGGATCAGACCCAGGGGGGAGCAGTGACCAGGGCAGGGGCCACGGGCTAATCTCTTTACTTCTTGACGTGACGATGGGCCCCAAGGTGCTGGGAAAGTGGGAAGGAAGTTTAATGTCATTTGTCTGTCCCCACGGTAAAGAGAGGGATGCGTACTGAGTGCCTTTCGGGGCCCACCCCGTGGCCTTGGTTTGAAGGCTTCAGGGCATGTGACCGTGGTTGGTATTAGGATTTCTGTAGATTCCTGTGCACCCCTCCCCCCACACCTGTCAGCCAGGTACCAGAGATGTTCCTACGTTTACAGCTCCAAGGTCACTCCTGCCCGACGTCTCCAGGATGTCTAACTTTGTGGTGAGATCCCAAAGTGCAGTCTGCTTGTGTGTTAGCGGTGACCCTGCAGTGACGTCAAGGGGCACATGGGCTTTTGTTTTGGTTGTTTTGTGTTGATTGTTGCTATCTGGTTTCATGATGATCTTCTCTTTATAGCAGCTGATACTGGCTTTCTGTTTATGGTAGTGATCTGAAATGTATTTGGAAAATATTTAAGTTTTAAAAAAGCTGAGTTGACTTAAAGAAAAAAATAGTATGGAAATAAGAAGAACGTGGAAAGAATATGGCAAGATGCTGTGATGGTGATAAATGAATGGCTACGAGTGGATTCCTTTATCAGAGATGTTCATGCGGGCCTGGGCAGGGTCCATGTGTGTGCTATATATTTGAAATGCTTTCTTCTTTTTCCCCAATCAACGCTGGTGTTTGGCACAAAGCTGGACTCTCCAAGGTCCCATCTTTTGGCCTCTGTCTGTTCCCCCTAAAAGATTTTGAGGTTGTGTGTGTGTGTTTTTTTAATAATAAACCTCACTTCTGGGTCACCTGAAAGAGACATTTATCTGAGTAGCCGAGAGGAAGAGGAAGAAGAGGAAAGATTATGAAAAATGACAACCGCACAACCCGATTTTCTTGTGCCACCTGGCCGCTGACCAGACGTTTCTTTGTTCTAAGCCCCCTCAGCGACCCCACAAGGTAAGCACCATCTCTGTCTTCACTCTGTTGGTGAGGAAACCAAAACCGGACTGCATTGATGTACCCCAGGGCCCAGAGGCTTCGTCCACCCACTGAGCCACTCCGTCACTGGGGCACAGTCACCCCAAGCCCGTGAAACTGTCTCTCCCTCTTGTGGATGGGAAGAGGACTGATAGAGCAGAAAAGGGTGTTAGTTACCTCTTGCCACGTTAAAAAGGAACCCTAGGTCTCAGTCCAGGGTAAAGGAGAAACGCGTGTGATCTCACAGCGCCAGTGCATCTGGACTTAGGGAATGGCTTTGGTGCCTGGTTCTGGCTCAGGGTTTCTCATGGGCCAGGGCTGCTGCCATCTGGAGGCCTGACTGAGGCTAGAGGATCCACCTCCAAGGTGGCTTAGGTCACTGTTGTCACCTGGCCTCAGTTTCTCATGTGCGGACACCTCCATAAAGCTGTGACGTGGAGGCGGGCTCCCCCAGGGTGAGAAATCCTGGGAGAGAGAGAGAGAGCAAGGCAGAAACCAGGATGCCTCCTGTGCCCTGGGGAGCCACGTGCCGTCACCTCTGCTGAATTACTGGGGGGCCACTTTGGAGGTTGGCTACCGCACTTTTCACAATCTTAAAAGAACCATGTCTCACGGCTCCACGCAGGATTCTTGTAACCTCACACTAAGACTATGGAAATAAAACATAACGGTCCTAAAAACATTTAGCAGGTGAGAAGATGAAATGGGGAGCAGGAAAGTGACTCACCAAAGAGTCCTGCAGTTGGGGGTGCAGTGCAGAAGCTTCTTTGAAGTAATCGGATAGGTGCGGAGAAACCCCCCGCCTCATATGCTCGTTGCTCACAGTAAGGCAAGTGGTGGCTGAGAACTCCATTTTCCGTGGGCTTAGGAGAGCACTCCCTGGAGGCTCAGCCTCCTTGGGCTGGGTTGGGTATTCTCCAGCTTCCAGCCTCGCCTCATTAAGGCGGATGGGATACTGTCCCACTTGTTTCCCCCTGGAGGCTGCAGACTTTTAGGGTTTTCCTGGGATTTGAGCTCTGAAGATCAGAGGATCTTAACCATCCCCTCTCTCCCCACCCTTGACCTTCCCAGTTCTCTGGTCTGGGTCTCTCTGGCTGGAATCCACAGGTCAGCCTCCCAAACCAGTGTGTCATGGGTAGAAGCAGTCACTTGCGTGACCTCCATCTTTGGCAGCACATGGTGACCAACCTTTCTGGAGGGCAGTTTATGGCACCTGTCTCAGTGTGCAACGTGTGTTCACTCTTTGATACAAGTAATTACACTTCTAAGAGTGGACACCTTGCGGTTGATTATATGAGTGTGAGAAATCTGTGTTAGCAAAAATAATAAAAAGGCACACCCTCACTATCCATCAAAAAGAAATTTTTTAAAGTAAACTATGTGCATCTATAAAGTCCAGTTCTAAGCTGCTGCTAGGATTTCATGGTGAAGATTCATGTTTATTGACTTGGAAAGATGCTCATGACATATTGTGGGGTGAGAAATGCAGCCTATATCATATGGTGACCAACCTTTCTGGATGACATTGTATATTATATTGCATATAATTTCAGTTATATGCAATTAGATTCATATATCTCCCCTTCTCTGAAAAGCAGAGAGAGATGTCAGAGAGGCAGATGGGAAAATCAACTGAATTGGTAGGTTTTGCTTTTTTTTTTGGACTCTACAGGTTTGTTTTATAGTAAGTGGTTGCTTTCCTTGATAGTGAAAGTATTGGATCAGCCAAGAAGTTTGTTAAGATTTTTCCATAAGAACCCAAAGGAACTTCTTGGCCAACCCAATAATAATAATAATAATGACAATGACTATTTTTTAAATTAAACAGTGGGTTCTGAGCTGTCAAGGGAGATTTCTAGGACAGCTGATGGCATTTTAATAAAGTTTCATTCTCAGTTGTTATAGAAATGTTGCAGTCCCCTCAGAGAAGTGAAAATGCAGTTTGTAAGACTGGACCAGGGTCTGAAGACACTTTCTGGCCCTTCGCTGCCCCAGGAGAAAGGACGCCTCAGGCCCTGGTGTCTTTCCACTCACTGCCCCTTGGTACCAGCCGGTGCTGCAGTTTCTGGCACTAGCTTCATGCTGTAGTCCTGCCTCCCAGAAAGGGCCTTTCCTGGACATGTTGGGTGCCACTCACTTGCATCCAGAATAAGGAAATGATAATGATCGCTAGCATTACTAGGCTCTTAGGACGTAGCTGGCATTGTGCTCAGTATTTCAAGTATGTGATCTCACCCATCCCTGAAGGAGCCCAGTGAGGGGGAACTGTCCCTGCCCCCATTTCCCAGGTGAGGGGACTGAGGCTCAGCAGAGAGTGACATACTGAGCCTCACAGCTAACGGGCATTGGGTCTGAACTTGAACCTGGATTGGGCTGTTTCCCGAGCTGAGTTGAGCTGAAGGGAAGGCCACTCAGTTCTATTTTGGTGTTTCAGGGAGCATTTCTGGGAACATCTTAGGTGTCAGGTTGACTTCAGAGTCAGCAGGTAAGGCTAGCATCATACCTGGTCAGAGTCACCTGCTAAAGACCCCACAGGAAGATTCCAGGCTGGAGACCAGCCTTTCTGCACCCTCCTTACATCTGAGTGAGCCATGCATTCCTTGAATCTTAGAATAGACTAGAGTCTTTGCTTAGGTACTGGGTGAAGTGGCTGTGTTGAGGTCATACCTGTATGTAAACATCAGGGTCACTGCAGCCAAAAGGTTATGTGATGAGAGGTGCTTGAGAAATGAGACCAAAAGAAAAAAAAAAAAAAAACCACAAGAAATAAAAAAGACATGAGACAGACCCACACTTGATTTGGGGGTTCTCTCTGGTATAAATGGCTCCTTAAGCAGTTGGAGGTGACACTGCCCAGCACAAGTAACATTCTGCTTGCATTTTTCTCTCTTTCTGTGCTATCCGGAAGACATGTTGCAGTTCAGTAGCAGAATCCAAATTTCTACTGTACTTTGTTCTGTCTCATCCCAGAGCTGTAGTCCGTAACCTGTATGTGTTTCTGTGACCACTTCCTTTTGTGACCTAAAAATTCACCAGACACTCAGCAGCCTGTATCACAGTTATCATGTGTCCACGGCCTGGGCCTGGCGTGGCTGGATCCTCTGCTCAGGGTCTTACGAGGCTGCAAGCAAGGTGTCAGCCTGGGCCGGGGTCTCACCTGGAGCTGGCTGCGGTGAATTCAGTGCCTTGTGGGTGGAGGGCAATGGACCTCTGCTCCCGGAGGCTGCCCACATCTCCTGGCCATATGCCCCCTCATGGCAGCTTCCCTTCTCAAGGCCAGTGGGACAGTCTGTAGGGCACGCTTGCTTTAGGTCTGCACATCCTGGCAGAATCGTTTGAGTGGTACCCCATCACCTTTGCTGTGGGTTAGAGGCATGTCACAGGTCTAATACTCTCCACAGTAAGCGGCATAAACAGGGGAACACTCTGGGGTCTGACCTCCGCTGACCCTGTGCTTTGAGAGTCCTAAGATGAGTCTAAAGTGCTCCTTGTCTTGGGGTCAAGGGTACTGGTCTGGGGTCTCTATGTCCCTTCCTGCCCCAGTAGAGGGCTCACAGCTTCCCCCCAGCCCCACACACCAGCCCCCCACCAGTGCTGGATGCCCCTAGCTCTCCTGACCTTGGCCATCTGACCATCTGCCTGTCAACTTCCTCCCCAGTTTGCCTCAGCAGCAAATGAATATTTAATAGAATGCTGCCACCTTTTGGAATTTCGCAAAAGTGATCTGTGTTGTTTCAAAGGAAGGAGGTGAAGGAAGCTCTGGAAAGGAAACATGATCCCTTTCTCTTTTCCACCCAGCCTTTACTTCTGATGGGAGCTAACCAAGGTTTCATGTCAGATTCTAGAAGAAAAAAAGGAAAAGGAGCCAGTTTCTTCTTGAGGCGGGTTTGCTGGTCGTTTCTTCTCTGGTTCATAGTTACCAGGAGTCCTGACAGGCCTGTTTGACTTTCCAAGAGGGAGCAGAACGTACAAGAATGAGCTTTGGTGCTGGACTTCATCCCCGGTTCTGCCCCCAGCTCACCTGTGAAGCGTGGGTCCAGCTGCCTCTTTGAGCTCCCCACCCCCTGACCCCCAGGTCGTGATGCCTGTGGCCAGGTGTAGGAGACACGTAGCACCTCGTTAATGGATGCCGGTCAGTGGGCCCAGTGCACCTGAGGCTGTTCCTGTCCTCAGCAGGAAGGAGCGGCACCATGGCTGTAACTGGTAGTTGGAGAGGGGAGGCCGCACCGGCGCCACACCAATGCCACGTGGCTCCTGGAGACGCAGTGTCTCCCGGAGCTCACTCAGAGCTGCCCGTCTGTGCATTCAGACGCGCTGCCGCCCTCCTGGCCCCTGGCACCCTTGGCGCTCCCCTCTCCCACTCCCCTCTCTGAAGTCAGCACAGCTTATCCATGCCCCCATCAGCACATCCCCAGTGGATGCACGGCTCGGGTCCGTGCCTTCCTTACATTGCGTCTGGATTACATAATGAGCTCTAACCCTCCCTCCTCTTCCAGTTCTTTCCCCCACAGCTGGTCAGCCTCCTGACCAGGGTTCGCTCTCCTTCTGCATGTTTCAATGGCTCCCTGGGATGTGAGAACACACTGGGGACCCCTCCACGCTGGCCGTGGGCCCCGCCCTGCCACTCCTCCAGCCCGGGTCCTCCTGTCTCCACCCACCATCTTCCCCGACTGTGGACCTTGCCCAGGTCATTCTCTCTGCTCCAGGTCACCCACCCCCACCCCCACCAAATCTGTCCGGATTCCTGACCGTCCACACAAATCCCTCCGAAAAGCTTTGCCCCCCAGTTCTTCCCAAGTCTCTGTGACTGCACTGAGTTTCTCCCTCTACTAGATGCCCCCCACCCTCCACTCCCCCTTCCTTCCTCACCTGTTGTCTCCCTCACCTCCTCTCCTCCTCATCTCTCCCTTTCTCCACGCTCCTCCCCTTAAGCAAACTCTGTTGCAGTTACTGGTGATAAAGTCAGAAGGTACAAAGATGAAAGAGACCCAGATCCTGCCCTCTGAGGGCTTGTGGTCTACGAGGGAAGATAGCAATGAATACAAAGAAACCCATGGTGGAGGCACCATCTGATTGTTTCTTAGTGGAGGCAGAATGCAAAATTTGGTAGTGGCACAAATAGACAGTCAGAGAAGGCTTCATGGAAGAGGTGTCAAAGCATCTTGAAGACAAGGGTGAGTCATCACACTTGTTGGGGAGCAGGGGAAGCGTGGGCATGGATTTACACCTGGCTTAGGGAAGGAATGATACTAAAGCTGAAACTCCAGTACTTTGGCCACCTCATGTGACAAGCTGACTCATTGGAAAAGACTCTGATGCTGGGAGGGATTGGGGGCAGGAGGAGAAGGGGACGACAGAGGATGAGATGGCTGGATGGCATCACGGACTTGATGGACCTGAGTCTGAGTGAACTCCGGGAGTTGGTGATGGACAGGGAGGCCTGGAATGCTGCAATTCATGGGGTCACAAAGAATTGGACACGACTGAGCAACTGAACTGAACTGAACTAGGTTCTGGAGGAAGGGATGCCAGGGATGAGTAGGAGGGTGGGCACCGTCACCCCACCCCCCGCCCGTCCCATGCTCCACAGTGGTCAAGAAGTTGGGTTTTGGCTGTGATTCACGTGGGGCCACTGGAACGTTTTAAGCTCATGATTGTCTTGATCCGATTTGCATTTGAGAAAGAGCTTCCTGGGACCAGGCTTGGGAGCTGAGGGACTGGGGGAAAGCTTGGTCCTCCTCAGGCGTTATCTTCTCCTGCACCCCATTGGAGCTGGCCTCCGGAGCAGAGGGGTCACCGGCTCAACACCCAGGCCACCGGGCGCACTCTTCTCCTCGCTGATCTGCCTTTCCATAGCATCTGCTCGGCAGAACACCAAGTGTGCAGACAAGATAACAGCATTAAGAGCAGAAGGACAAAGCTGATACTCGGGGCAGTGAGACATGCAGGCTTAAATTCTTTTCCCTTCAAAATGTCGCACATGATTTTGGCCACGTGGTTCTGATGAAAGCAAGCCGGGCTTGCCAGGATGAAATGCTGAGTGGTGCTCGCGACCTCGGGCACAGCGAGTGCAGAGGTCTGCGGCTCTAATGAGCTGCCCTGACATTTCTCTGCACCACTCGCTGCCAGATGAAGGCGGGAAATCTCCTTAGCGATGTCCCCAGGTCCCCGAGGTTGGCCGTGCCCCCTGGAGACACTGGGTTTCTGAGCGGTTTCCAAGGCAAGCATCGTACTTCCAGTTGGGAGTGAGTGTTCTCCCCATCTCCAGAGGGGGCATGTAAAATACAGTGGGTGCTCAATAAATGCTTGCTGCTGACATGAATGAGTGAATAACAAGATCAGTCTTATGAGCAGAGGGCACCCCAACAGGTTCCCTTGTGCCTCATTGAAGTCGCTACTTCTTTTTGCCAACTACCCTCCTGATTTTTACCACCAAAGATAGATTTTGCTCATTTGTGAACTTTATATAAATGGACCCTATACATGTCTACCTTATTCAGCCTCATCCCTGGGAGATTCAGCCACATTATTGCATGCATCCGTGACTGTTTTCTGTAAAATTATCAAATAGTATTTCATTGATTGATTATACCATGCTTGATTCATCCGTTCTCCAACTGTTGAGCATTTGGGCTGTCTTCGGTTTGGGGCTATGCACTCTCAGTGCCTGCTGTTTAATGGACATATGCACCCATTTATCTTGGGAATCCACCACAGGGTATATTTGGGTGTGGAAGGGATACACATTCAGTTTCAGTAGATGCGACCCCTAAACTTTTCTGAAGCGCTTTTACAAATGATCACTCCTACCATCAATGAATATAAATCCCACTTGCATGCTAAGCCCTCTGAAAGTATAAGTTGTGATTTGCCGTAATGCCCCGGAGGGCAGATGTAGTTATTATCATGCTGATTGATAGACAGAGGGGCACGTGGAGTCAGTGATGGTGAGGGCTTAAAGCAAGGACTCCACTTCTGCAACAACAGCAGCTCTTAAACCAGCATCTTGTTCTGTGAACTTAGGGCATGGTTGACTCTGGGCAACCGTGCTCTGCTGTGGATGTGCCGAGGTCCAGGAGTACCTGTGAGACAGAGGGCAGGGCTGTGGAGTGGTTACACACATAGGCTCAGGAGCTGGGCTGCGGGCACTGACTTCCAGCTCTGCCTCTTACTGAAGGACTGAGCAAGCGACTGGACCTTTCTGCCCCACAATTTCCACGTCTGGAGTGGATAAATCAGGTTGTTGTGAGGATTAAGTGAATTAATGTAGATATAATATTATGGGGTGGGCACTTCAGAAGGGTTGACTCATCTTGTTATTATTGTTGTTGTTATTTCCAGCTCTGTGCACTTTGCTGGACTCAGCTGCTGGGGAAGAAGGCTGTAGTTGCTCTGATCAAGTTGTCAGGCAGGCTGCATAATTGTCACCCCCTTTCCCAACCCTCTGAAGGTAGCCGGCTTTCCAGATGAAATCTGGAATCTAATTTCTAGCCCCAGTCGCTGGTGTCATGAAACTTGCCAGGGTACAGTCTGGCTGGTCCCTTCTGAAATGAGTCCCTGCTCTTTCTGCTCTTTAGTGCCCCTGGTAAGAAATGCAGCCTATTTGCTCAAGGTTTTCCCCTTTATAGAAACGGTCAGACACCTTTCCTTCCACCACCTCCCTCCCGCAAATCCAGGCCAAATATTGATGTTTGATAACTACAAATATCACACATAGCTTTTAATCAAGAGAGACGGAGGGAAGATAAGGCAAGTAAATATGTCTCTGTAAGGCAGTTCGATATTCTCAGTAATGATTTTGCTAAGAAATAAAATGACCAGAGGAAGGGGAGAGGCTCTGTGATGAGCACCGAAATGGGCCAGACCACCTTGAACAGGCTGAACCGTGCCTGGGCTCTTGCTTCCAGCCCTAGCCGTGGATCTAAGTAGATGTTCATTACCCAAATCGGTAGATGCAATCTCATTTACAGAAGGGAGAGATGTATTTTAAATGTGAATTTTGAATACACTATCCATCTATCCCATTACCAGCAAAACACATTGAGCCAACTTCTGTCTTTCACCGCTGGTCTGAGATGGGAGTGGAAAGTGAATGCCGAGTGCCCCCCTGGAGAGAAGTGGGGCACCAAGGAGAGGTCAGCCCTCAGGCTGTCGTCTACCAAGGTTGTGTTCCCCTCACGTGGGGACATGGGGAAGTACCCTCCTGGAAGGTTGGCAGGTGGCATGCGTTTAGAGGTGTCTGGCCAGCATTTACCCAGGGCCACCGCAGGCCAGAGCTTGGCCAAACTTGGTGAGACCCCATGACCTCGGTCCAAACCCTGATCCACAGCAGCTCACTCCACCCCAGCACCATCCCGGAGCCCACATGTTGGAGGAGCCTAGCACGTTATGAGTGACTGACTGACTCAGCGAATGAATTAGTGGGCTTGCCTCCCCACCGGCATCATTGCTGTTGTTTCTTTGTTGGCTTTTCTCAACTTCCAGTACCCTTTGCTTTGTATTTTGATGTCCACAGATTCTTCTAGTGGATAAAAATGATCAGTCTCCCAAACCCCTGTCAACAAAAGCCAGTGATCCATCTACCCATCTTCACATTCATCCAGCCATTCATCTGCCCGGTTTTGGGCAACACCATATGTCAGGCCCTGTGTAGATGCTCAGACTACAGTCATCACCTGAGATACGTCGAGCCCTGCTCTCCCAGACCCTGAAGTCTAGTGGGAGAGACAGAGAGTAGGCAGATAAACACCAAAGGAGTCTACAAAGGGAGGGATGTTTTCCTGGGAGGGCCTCTGGCAGTGAAAGCTGGCCCAGATGGAGGGGCATATCTGGGGTCCCCCCAGGAGGGGACTTATGAGCTAAACTCTCAAGGAGGAGAATAGGATCGGGACTAAGGTAGGGAGTAGAGCCTTTCAGACAGAGGCAGCAGTATGTGCAAAGGCCCTGTGGCCAGAAGGGGCATGGTTATTTCCAGGAACCATCAGAAGTCTGCCTGAGTGGCAGTATCCCAGATGAGGCCATAGGGATGTCAGGACAGGGGTCACCCCACACAGGGCTCCCAGGCTGTGGGAAGACACTGGTCTTTATCCCAAAGCCCTGGAAGGCCTTGAAAGGCTTCACCGTTCGCATTTTGTGAAGGTCCCTGTGGCTCCTTTGAGGGGCCTCACTCATCTGGAGCAGGAGCAGGATTGCAGAGGCTCCAGAAGGGAAAGCAGTTGTTGGCACGGCAGCAGTCATCCTCCCCAGACTCCAGCAGGACCTCTCCTGCTGTCCTACATGCATGCCTGCACCACATTTGCAGTCATGCAGTTGAAGACAGATTCCCCAGCACAACCTTCTGGATTCTAGGCAGGGAGGCACAAGTAGACATGCTTCTGTGCGTGGGCTGAGCATTACCCCCTCTCCATCCCACGCATGCGGGGTCTTCTGCTTGCTTTCACGTCTGCCCACCTGCTGATGGAGCCGGGTGACAGCCTAGGACACGACTCCCAGAGCCTGAGGTTACTGCTGCTGCTGCTAAGTCGCTTCAATCGTGTCCGACTCTGTGCGACCCCATAGACGGCAGCCCACCAGACTCCCCTGTCCCAGGGATTCTCCAGACAAGAACACTGGAGTGGGTTTTCATTTCCTTCTCCAATGCATGAAAGTGAAAANCTGCTGCTGCTGCTAAGTCGCTTCAATCGTGTCCGACTCTGTGCGACCCCATAGACGGCAGCCCACCAGACTCCCCTGTCCCAGGGATTCTCCAGACAAGAACACTGGAGTGGGTTTTCATTTCCTTCTCCAATGCATGAAAGTGAAAAGTGAAAGTGAAGTCGCCTGAGGTTAGGTTGTCTAAAAATAGAGGGGAGCGGGGGAGAGAATGAGGGAGGCATGACCCAGACAGGGATTTTTATTCCTCGCCGTCTGCGAGTTGACACTGACTTCAGAATGTCAGGTTTGGCTCATGGGGCAGTTTAGACTATCGCGTTATGGGCGGAAGCCTTCCAGTCCTGGGGCCATGCTGGGGCCATGTGAGGTGGGCCAGGTTCCATCCCAGAGTGCAGGGGGTGTAAAAGTGCTTAATATTCATGTGCTATTTCCTGCTATTTTCCTTATTTTATTCCCCATATCAAAGAGGGTAGGGTTATTTTTCCCAGCTATCATCTGGCCACCAGGTTGGTAGATAGCCCTCAGAAGCCCCTCTGTCTGGTCCTTCTTGCCTCCTGCTCTCCCCATTTGGGGTGCCCTTGGACCCTTCATCCTGCTCCCACCCACCAGGGCCCTAGTCCCCATCACTTTTCCTCTCATGAGGCTGTGGGAGGGAGTATCACCTCCGGTGGGAGCCCAGGGAAGAAAGTCTGGCCTTTTCCTTGCTAAGACTGGCCACCTCTCTGGGAAAACACATGAGTTCTCACACTCCCCTGGACTCTTCTGTCTTATCAAACACTCCTCTCAGTTGGGAAGTGAGGTCAGTTGAGGGAACCTAGTCTGTTACATGCAGCCTGGGACCTGCAGTTTTCTTTCACAACCAGGGCCACAGACATTTTTAAACCAGAAGGAAAAAGCCAGTTTGGACAGATATTAGAAACAAACTCTGTCTATCTCTGAAAAAGTTCCATATAGTCAAAGCTATGGTTTTTCTAGTAGTCACGTATAGTTGTTAGAATTGGACCATATATAAGGCTGAGTGCTGAAGAACTGATGCTTTCAGACTGTGGTGCTGGAGAAGACTCTTGAGAGTCTCTTGGACTGCAAGGAGATCAAAACTAAAGGCAATCAACCCTGAATATTTACTGGAAGAACTGATGCTGAAGCTGAAGCTCCAATACTTTTGGTCATCCTATGGGAGGAGCCGACTCTTAGGAAAAGTCCCTGATGCTGGAAAAGATTGAGGGCAGGAGGAAATGGGGTTGACAGAAGATGAGGCATCACTAAATCAGTGGACATGAGTTTGAGTAAACTCTGGGAGATAGTGAAGGACAGGGAAGCCTGGCCTGCTGCAGTCCACGGGGTCCCAAAGAGTCAGACAAGACTTAGCAACTGAACAACAACTGTCTCCTTCCAGGCCTCCTGGGGACCCTTCAAGAGGGCTCCGGACAGGTGCGGGAGTTTTCAGTGCAACTTTTATCTTTTTCCTCCCCGAGTCTGTGGGGATTTTTAAACGTTATGTTGCTCAATTTCAGTTCAATGGCACAGAGTTGTTCCAATGTGTTCTAATTACTCAGACAAAAATGATTTCTGGTGCACTTTAAATGATTTCAGATGCACTTTTGTCTACCAGGCTGCTGATTTATAACTCCCTGGGACTTTGATGTTGTGCTTCATTGATTTCTTTTAAGACTCTTCAGAGGTATATTTATTATAGACGAGACATTTCCCTGTTCATTTGCTCTGTAATTCTGAAACACTCTCATTTTCCAGTCGTCAACACTCCACCCTTACTCCCTGCACTTAGGCTGTACCAACAGCAAGAAGACACATTTATTGAGTGCTTACTGAATGCATATCCGGGTACTAGAGGCTGTGGGTGAGTGGAGATACACAATATATTATGCACACATTCCTTCCAATGGCATCCTTCAGTTCAGTTCAGTTCGGTTCAGTCGCTCAGTCATGTCCAATTCTTTGCAACCCCGTGAATCCCAGCACGCCAGGCCTCCCTGTCCATCAACAACTCCCAGAGTTCACTCAAACTCACATCCATCGAGTCAGTGATGCCATCCAGCCATCTCATCCTCTGTCGTCCCCTTCTCTTCCTGCTCCTAATCCCTCCCAGCATCATGGTCTTTTCCAATGAGTCAATTCTTCGCATGAGTTGGCCAAAGTACTGGAGTTTCAGCTTTAGCATCATTCCTTCCAAAGAACACCCAGGACTGATCTCCTTTAGAATGGACTGGTTGGATCTCCTTGCCGTCTAAGGGACTCTCAAGAATCTTCTCCAACACCACAGTTCAAAAGCATCAGTTCTTCGGTGCTTAGCTTTCTTCACATCCATACATGACTACTGGAAAAACCATAGCCTTGACTAAACGAACCTTTGATGGCAAAGTAATGTCTCTACTTTTGAATATGCTGTCTAGGTTGGTCATAACTTTCCTTCCAAGGAGTAAGCGTCTTTTAATTTCATGGCTGCAGTCACCATCTGCAGTGATTTTGGAGCCCCCCAAAATAAAGTTTGACACTGTTTCCCCATCTATTTGCCATGAAGTGGTGGGACCAGATGCCATGATCTTTGTTTTCTGAATGTTGAGCATTAAGCCAACATTTTCACTCTCCTCTTTCACTTTCATCAAGAGGCTTTTTAGTTCCTCTTCACTTTTTGCCATAAGGGTGGTGTTATCTGCATATCTGAGGTTATTGATATTTCTCCCGGCAATCTTGATTCC
>SJYX01011529.1:104179-117710 GCA_006410675.1 Oreotragus oreotragus
TTTGGGTGTTTTTTTTTTTTTTTTTTTTTTTTTTTAGAGTTTACTGCTTCTGTTTCCTCCAAACCTAGTCCAGGGCTTCCCAGCAGTCAAAGCCAGCCTTATATTGAGTCAACCCACACCCTCTCCCAAAGCTGGTTTTTGTCTGCCTGGGACTCTGTGCACTCCAGTGGTTACTCTTGTTTCTTTCCCTAAAGGCACCCTGTACACAGTAGCATCCCCAGAAATCCAGAAACTGAAGCACCAACATGGGATGGTCAGATGAAAAGTTTTTCTGCATCCTTGGGTTTTACCAGTCCCATTCAAATAGAGGATAATGTCCTGATGGTGGTGTCTAAGCTCTGGCGTATATACTAGGTGCTCAGTAAATCATCAGCAGTTTGAAAGCTCAAGGTATAGCTTACAGATCATAAAGTACACAGGCTTAGTGGCAGCTCCATGAATTTCCCCATGTGCCTACCCCTGGGAGACTACCAGGGGTAGTCAAGACCTAAACCATTTCCATACTTGGAAGGCTCCCAAGCACCCCTCCCAGTCAGACCACCCCACTCAGAGTCTCTGTCACTCTGCTTGCCCCCTCTTTAGAATCATTTTGTCTGCTTTTGCACTACACATAAACGGAATTCTGGCTTCTTTCATTCTGCATCATCTGTGAGCGCCAACCATGCTGCAGAAGGTTGATACATTTGAACCTGCTCATGGAACTTTGGACTTCTCATGTGGCCTGAGTGGAAGCCATCTCAGGAGGCTGAACCAGGTTGGTTTCAGCTCAAACTTGCTGCTCCTTGCCTTTAACCTGGGCTTCACTGAGCCGGGCACCGGTGAACATAGAATGTGTCACCGAGTGTCCCATGTTGGCCAGGTGGGACTGTGGGACCCTAAGAGCCTGGCATGGGTGGAGGACATTGGGCCACTGATGGACTCTAATTCCTCCTAGATGCTTGCTCCCTGTGGTTTCAGGGAGACCAGGCTCTAGAGAGCCTCTGCTGGACGCAATGCCTCATGTGTCTACTGTGGATGCAGCTCACACCCCGTTTGCCACAGGGCAGGAGCCTCAGGAGGACACTGGTTCACAAGCCATCCGAGGGGTCACCTGCGAGGCTGTAGCTCTGAGACTCTGATCAGTCTTGGACAATAGCATTCACCCCGTTCTCTCCCCACTGAGGAGTCTGCAGGATGCCCCGTGACAAGCCTTCCAGGTTCCCATTGGACACCAGGGCGGACGGCCAGCCTGGGATAGACGGCCTGAGTCCCCGGACAGGAAGTGCCCATGAGGGACATGTTCAACATGTGATTAACAGGCTCTGGAGGGTGGCCTGGGGACCTGGGGCTCAGACTAGATTGCTTTGCAAGGTAAGCTCTTGATTTCCTGACCTCATCTCTCACCCCAACCTGGAGACTTCACTCACAATCCAGGTTGTTAACATGGAGAGATCTTATCCTGTTAGCCTTTCACTCGAGAGAAATTGGATTGAACAAATCTCGCCAGACTGCCTCCGGACAGAGCTGTTCCATCATCGGTGGGTGACCCTCTGGCAGGGAGACTTGCTTTCCTTCACACACCATTAGCGGGTGACAGAGGGGAGGGCGTCCCTCTGTCTGGTGCCCGTCAGAAACGCCTGGACGGGAGTCCCTGTGGGGGGCTGCTGCCTGACCTGCAGCAGGACGTGGGAAACTCACCTCCCCTGTCGGTGCTGGAATCACCCCCTTACCCGTGTGCGTCCCTCAACAGGTCTCCAGGAAGACAGTCACACCTGGGCAAGTCACCCGGGGACATGGGGGTGCAGCCCTTCTGCAGGTGCCCCAGGGGGCTGGGGAGGGGCACACCTGTGCTGAGACACCTGCTGTTTTTACTCTGCCCACTCTGCTGCTGCTGCTCAGTTCCTCAGTCATGTCGGACACTTGCGACCCCATGGACTGTAGCCTGTCCAGCTCCTCTGCCCATGAGATTCTCCAGGCAAGAATACTAGGCTGCCATTTCCTCCTTCAGGGGATCTTCCCGACCCAGGGATGGAACCTGCATCTCCTGCACTGGCAGGCGCATTCTTTACCACGAGCGCCACCTGGAAACCCGTACCCGTCCTGCTTTGTATTAAATCCCTGTGCAGTATGGTAGATTCCTGGGCTACACTACAAAGTTCTTTCTTAAACTCCCTCAAGATCTGAGCTCATGACGCCCCCTGGGTGGGTGCCCACCACCCTCCCATTGCCCGGTGGGTGCCCACCCTCCCATTGCCCTGGTCTGCTCTCCTGGTCCAGGAAAGAGTGGCAGTGGCTCAAGCTGGGAAAGGATGCTCCAGCTCCGTGTCTCCGTACATCCCAGACTTGGAGAGGTCAAGTCAGATTTTACCCGGACAATGGCCTGAGTTGGCCGCCGTGCTTCCAGAACCCTGCAGAGCAGTTACTGTAGTCCAGGCTCTGGGGTGGGTGCTTTGTGCTCTTTTTTGTGTGACGCTCACCTTGTCCTTGCATGGTCAGCATTTCATGGGCGAGGAAGCTGAGCCCCAGAGGGACGTGACATACCCAGCCTGAACTCAGGTCTGTCTGATCCCTCATCCTCTTCACCGCATTGCTGCTCTGCAGACAGGCAGCAGGTAACATCTACTGTGGTCTTTTCTTCCAAGTGCTGTCTTCGCCTCAATATGTAGGACCATAATGAAGTCCCACAGACCGAGTGGCTTAAGCAACAGAAATATATTTCCTTACAGCTCAGGAGGATGAAGGTGTCGGCAGGCCTGGATTCTTCTGAGGCCTC
The DNA here is from genome assembly GCA_006410675.1 of Oreotragus oreotragus. Taxonomy (NCBI): domain Eukaryota; kingdom Metazoa; phylum Chordata; class Mammalia; order Artiodactyla; family Bovidae; genus Oreotragus; species Oreotragus oreotragus. The sequence goes on from SJYX01011529.1 coordinate 106,932, forward strand.
TCTCCTTGGTGTGCAGGCGACTGTCTCCCTCCTGTGTCTTCATGTGTCAACCCTCTGTGGGTGTCTGTGTCCTAATCTCTGCTTCTTATAAGAGCATCGATCATTTTGGGCCCACCCTAACAACTCATTTTAACATACTTACCTCTTTAAAGAACCTACCTCCCAATAATGGTCCCATTCTGAGGTCCTGGGGGTTAGAGTCACCTAACCAGTTGCTTAAAATGCATCTTTCTGGGCCCTTCTACTGGTGACTGTGGGATGGACCCAGGAATTTACTCAGCCATTTGTTGTTTTTCTGTCGCTGAGTCATGTCCCACTCTTTGCGACCCCATGGACTGCAGCACGCCAGGTTTCCCTGTCCTTCACCATCTCCTGGAGTTTGCTCAAACCCATGTCCATCGAGTTGGTGATGCCATCCAACCATCTCATCTTCTGTCGTCCCCTTCTCCTCCTGCCCTCGATCTTTCCCAGCATCAGGATCTTTTCCAATGAGTTGGCTATTCGCATCCGGTAGCCAAAGTATTGGAGCTTCAGCTTCAGCATCAGTCCTTCCAATGAATATTCAGGGTTGATTTCCTTTAGGATTGTCTGGTTTGATCTTCTTACTGTCCAACAGACTCTCAAGAGTCTTCTCCAACACCACAGTTCAAAAGCATCAGTTCTTCAGCGCTTAGCCTTCTTTATTAATTCAGCAGTGTATACTGAGCACTTACTATATACCAGGAGCTATTTTAGGGGCCGTGTACCCAGGGAACAAGCAGACAAAGTCCCAGCTCGTGCAGCGCCTACATTCAGTGGGAGAGCACTAAGAATCATCATCACACACATCAGCACAGGAGGAGTGGGGATGAGGTCTCTGAAGAGAGGAGAGCAAGGCTGGGGCTCAGACCAGGACACGGGCTGCGGAGGAGGCCTTGCTGCTGTGATAGCATCTGAGTGGAGGCCTGAGGGAGGCGAGGCAGAAAGACTGCATGGGGGGAAGGTCTGGGAGTGGAGTCTGCATCCTGACACGCTCCCTGGTGGTGCCGAGCAGGTGGCCGTGGAGGACCACAGAGTGATGGCCGCTGTCTTCTGTTCTCTGGGACACTATCCTCTCCTGCTTCTTCCTGTGTCCCTCTCAGGAAGCTGGTAGCCGTCCTGCCCCAGCCCCCGACCCCAGCTCCTTTAGAGTCTCTCTCTGTCCCTCCCTTTCCCTCTCCGCCCACCACCCCCACCACTGCATCTGATTAAGAGCTGACTTGAAGTCATAGGATGGCCATACTCCTTCACAGTTTATAAAAGCTTAAAAAAAAAACCCCAGCTTTATTGTGACATAATTCACATACTATAAAATCCACCCATTTAGCTGTACAATTCAATGGTTTTGAGGATATTTACAGAGTCGTGTAACTATCACTGCAACCAATTTTAGAACACTTTCTTCACCCCAGGAAGAAACCCCCTACAAAGGCTTTTGTAGACTATTTTATTTTATCCTTGCAGAACCCCATGAAAAGAACAGGGCAGTTTCTACCCCCATTTTACAGAAGGGCAAACAAAGGCTTGGGGGGGGGTTAATGATTTGCAGAAGTTGAGGGGAAGCTTGGTCCTTTTTAACACTTGAAAGTGCCAGGGAGCCCCTAGAAACAAACCGGTGGAATCTCTGGGCTCCCAAGGTTTATTGAGCACAAACTCTGGTCCCTCCCCCTGCCCCCATCACCCGGGAGGCATAGAGACAGGTGGTGGAGATGGCCTGGGTGTTGGAGCCAGGCTCCCAGCTGCTCCCTGAAAGGTTGGCACAGCCCCATCTTGCATACACATCAACCTGGCTGGTTTGGACACAGCTGCCCATGAAGGGTGACAGGGCCTCAGGGACCCTTCAGGGACCTTGTATGCTGAGTACCGGCTGGCACCACAGAGCTCTTGTTGCAGGACAGGGAGACAGAGGGAGTCGCTCACTGACTGGCTCTGGGAGAGGAGACTGACCTTCTGAGATCAACAAATAGGTTTATCTGCAGCCAAATGGCAAAGTGCATGGCATCTGCAAGGGCTCTGCCCTGATTTGGGGCAGAGCAGGGTGATGGAGGGTGACTGTGGTGCCAGGGAGCCTGCCAGGAGAGAGTATTAATGGCACCCATGGTGGGCGACTCAGATTATGTTTAAAACGAGATTCAGGGTCAATACACAGAGGGCACGGAAATTGACCAAGCTTTAGAATTTTGCACTTATGCCATCCTTCCCTTTCTTACTAAAGGGCCCTCAGTGTAATTATTAGCTAACCTCCACCAGAAGATTGGGGCTTCCCCAGTAGCTCAGCGGTAAAGAATCCGCCTGCAGTTCAAGAGCCACAGGAGATGCAAGTTTGATCCCTGGGCTGGGAAGATCCCCTGGAGGGAGACTACCCACTCCAGTATTCTTGCCTGGGAAATCTCATGGACAGAGGAGCCTGGTGGGCTACAGTTCATAGGTCGCAAACAGTCAGACAAGACTGAAGCAATTTAGCACACACACACCAGAATTTTAGCCCCACAGGGCAGGACATTTTTGTCAACATCCTCATATTTAGAGCAGTTTCTGGATGGAGTGTGGGCTCAGGATGTATTTGTGGGGGTGAATGAAGCTGAGTCCCCCTGAGTCAGGTGCCACTCTGTTTGGATCCTGACTGCGGTTCTCAGAGATGTCAGGGAACTGGCTATGGGTCACACCGTTCCTCATGGCTCTGGTTGGGATTTGAACTTGGGCATTTCCTCCCAGACTGGCACACCTAGCCACCGTGAGGGCCTTTCTAACCAGCCAAATCACGAGGACTAGTTTGAATTTATAATTTCCCAAGTCTTCCAGTTTATCCTCTGAGGAAAGAATGATTCAGTTAATAAATCTACTTTATTCACCACTGGTACAGTGATGCAGAAATAAACACAGACTCTGCTCTCAGTGGAGTTGCAGTGTAATTGGAGGAGAAGAGACAGAATTGGTAGGCTGGCCGGGATATCAGAGACCTTGGGTTAGTCAGCTAGGCCTGCGAGAGCAAAGAACTGTAGGTTAGGTGGGTTAAATAACAGACGTTTTGTTTTTTCCCAACGCTGAAGGCCAGAAGTCTGAGATCAAGGTGTCAGCAGGTTCAGTTTTTCTGAGACCTTGCTCCTTGGCTTGTAGATGGCCATCTTCTCCCTGTGTCTTTCCTCCATTCATGTCTGTGCCCTAATCTCTTCCTACAAGGACATCAATCACACTGAGTGACAGCCCGCCCTAATGACCTCATTTTACCTTACCCACCTCTTTAAAGACCTTGTCTTTAGATATGGTAACATTTGGAGGGAACGGAGGCTAGGACTTCCACATACAAACATACGAATTAGGGGGACCCTATTTGCTCAGCACATAATAGACCCTAATCACAGAGGGTCAGCCTTCCCTTGTGGCTTAGCTGGTAAAGAATCTGCCTGCAATGTGGGAGACCTGAGTTCAGTCCCTGGTTGCCAATATCCCCCAGAGAAGGGGAAGGCTACCCACTCCAGTATTTTGGCCTGGAGAATGCCATGGACTGGATAGTCCATGGGGTCACAAAGAGTCAGACACAACTGAGTGACTTTCACTTCACTTCACAGAGGGTCAGGAATCTTGCTTCTAAATTACTCCAATATTGTTTCTGTCCTCAGCTCCCTGCCCCTCTCATGGCAGTCAGATGTCAAATGTCAACATAATANGTCCATGGGGTCACAAAGAGTCAGACACAACTGAGTGACTTTCACTTCACTTCACAGAGGGTCAGGAATCTTGCTTCTAAATTACTCCAATATTGTTTCTGTCCTCAGCTCCCTGCCCCTCTCATGGCAGTCAGATGTCAAATGTCAACATAATACCCAGTTCTAAACTGCTGGTTACACTCAAATGTTTAGGTGGAAATGAGTTCCCCGTTTAAAAACTTTTGTTTTCATTTATTTAGCTGCACTGGGCACTTAGCTGTGGCGTGTGGGATCTAGTTCCCCGACCAGGGATGGAACCCGGGCCCCCTGCATTGGGAGCTCGGAGTCTTAGCCACTAGACCACTACGGAGTTCCTTTGTTTTCTTGTGATGAATGTTACTTGTGAATTGGGTGGAGATTTCAACCAGAGGCTAAAAACAGCCCCCTCAGTTCTCCTGCTTTTTTCAGCTCCCTTCTGAGCATATTTAAGTAATCGTTTTATCTAAGTCTTTTTTTTTTTTCCATAAGAAAGAATTTTGCTTAATTGGGTCTCATTTCTGTTCTCCCCATAACAACCAACCATCTACATTTCTGTTGGGATTGAAAGCCCCAATCAGTTCAGATAAATCAGCTTCCTTTTAAATTATGATCTTGGAGGAAATAATGATCTAACTTACTTTTTGTTAATTACTTTTAGGTGAATTACACATCCCGGCTTTGCAGTCCCTTGTTTCCTCAGAAGTATTTAAGCCCTCAAATCTATTTAAACCTTTCCTTTACTCAAATTAAGATGCTGAAAAATTCTGCCATTAGAAATAATTTATTATTTTTTTAAAATTCAGACTCTGTAGTTTTGCATACTTTGAGCTGAAAATGATTCTATTCTATCCCATGTAGTGGCACCAAGGTACTATTTTTTTCTTTCAAAATTTGTCTCATTTTATTGATGTGTCAGACTTAGTAAACAAATGAATAGAACAGAGAAATAATGAGTAATACAATTTATCAGGCAGAATTGCAAAACATAAGCCAAACTGTGTACCTCACAGATGAGAATTTTGCTTTTGATCATAGTAATCATGGTGGGTGTGTGTGTGTATATCTATGTATCCCCCAAGAAAATAGTCAATTGTAAAGGACAGAAAATGCAATAGCTTTGAGCATAGAGCAGTAGATCTAAAAATGAATGATTCAGATTTATTATACAAAAAATTCTAGACCTTTGGAAGTAAAGCAGTAAACTCATTTACAACATTGATATTAAGAAGAGAATTAACATTTCACAAGAGAAGCGCATAATTATAACATGTGACAAGTGGTCAAAGAAGTACTTCGAGGCATTCTCGTAGCCTGAGGTTTCACCATCTCTCCCGTCACCCGAGAGAATTTCTTATATGTTGAGTACTAACGTGGCTTCTCAGGCGGTGCTCGTGGTCAAGAGTCCACCTGCCAATGCAGGAGACGAAAGAGACTCAAAGTGGGTTTGATCCTTGGGTCAGGAAGATCCCCTGGAGTGAGAAATGGCAGCCCACTCCAGTGTTCTTGCCTGGAAAATTATACGGACAAGGAGCCCTGTGGGCTACAACCCAAGGGGCTGCAGAGAGTGGGACAGGACGGAGTGACTAAGCGTGCATGCACAAGTACTAAGGTGATTAGTGTAAGCATGGTGACCTTCCAGCCTCTGCCACTTTCATCCCAGTCAGTTCAAACTTTGTATGAGTTTCAGTCCTTGGAAGAGTTTTGTGTCTGGCATCGGATAACTACTTTCATATCAGATGTTTTATTGATAAGTATAATGCAGCCCAGTGTCTGAATTAAGGATTCAGGGCTGAAGGAACCCAAGAATTGAAGTCTCTTTCTAACACGCAAATGGTGCTCCTATCTGTGATGCCAGTTTTCACAGACGACTTTCTTCTTTCTCTTCTTTATTTCTGCTCCTTATTGCCCTCTCTGGATCCTGAAAACATTCTGCATTGGGAGCCAGATCAGAAGGAGCTCCTAAGTTCTGGGGGAAAGGAACCATTGCTATGGGAACCATTCAAGCTCCCAGGATCTAGGCTGGAGAAGGAACCCTTTAAGCCAGCTGAGTAGTAGTTAACTCTAGGTCAGATCCCAGATCTGAGGCCTGATATCTCCTGGTGTCGTTGCTCTCTCTTCATCCCCAGTGAGAGTGGAGACTTCCCAAGAACTTTCAACTGTCTAGAATAAGTGATGGAGGGAACCTTGCTATTACAGTCCTTGATAGCCAGCCAGGGCTGGCAGAGCTGTTTCCTGATTTTCACCTGCCAAGTTCCGACTAGAGCATTTCACATCCCTCAAGAAATGACAAATCTGAGCAGCCTCATGGCTAAAGTGAGATCCCCCGGGGCCCACATTCATCCTTTGTCCCAATGCCTCTGCTCCATGTGCTGTGATGAGTCCTGTGGCATCCGAGCAGTTGGCCCTCAGCTTAATCAGATCAGGCACAAAGGAGGCTTGTAGCTTTGTGTGGTTACAGCACGCTGTGTGGCTGATGCCAGTGCCGTCAGAGTAAGCTGTGCATGAGGTTGGATGCCTTTCTAATGATGCCGTCCCAGCCCCAAGCAGCCATCATAGAGCCCACAAATGCACTGGAGCTACAGTCGACACTGAAGAGAAAGGAGAAGCTCATGCCCCAAAGGGAGCAAGCCACCAACTCTACATTCTCCGAGAGCACCAGGCTAGGAGACTCAGTGGTGACAGGACCTGAATTCACCCCAACCATGATCTGGAAAGGCCTTCCCTCTTTCCCCACTCCTCAATATTTTAAGGAGGTACCAGGCTAGTATTCAATGTTTAACAACCCATAGGACTCGGATGCCAATCAGTACAAAGAGATGCAGCGATGGGACAGAACGGATTGCGCCGTGAAGCCTGTAGAGCTGTGCCAAGCAAACCAGCTGGCGAGCAGCAGTGTCTCATGCCCTCTGTTGTCTCTTTAGGACTTTGTGTACAAATTCTCAGACAGTCCCCAAAGACTCAAAGCCACTGCCCGAAGAAGAATGCACAGGCCGGGCGGGTGAGCGCAGGAAAGTCAGTAACGGGCAGGTGGACGCTGTCTGAGTCAAGATGAAGGAGCTGGTGCAGCTGAGGGCTGATACCACAGCTGCCTCCTTGTTGACCCCAGCACTCTCACCCAAGGCGCCTGCGTGGGGCCTGGAATGGCAGGGCTTCCCCTCAGCCTTAGTTTTTCTGTCCTCACCTGCCTTCCTTCAGCCTGAAGGCTGTACGTGTGCATGCTCAGTCGCTAAGTTGTGTCTGACTCCTTGTGACCCCACGGACTGCAGCCCACCAGGCTCCTCTGTCTATGGGATTTTCTGGGCAAGAATACTGGAGTAGGTTGCTGTTTCCTCCTCCAGGGGATATTCCCGACCCAGGGATCAAACCTGCATCTCCTGCATTGGCAGGCGGATTCTTTACCACTGCGACACCTGGGAAGCAAGGTCGTATTTACCCAGTTGTCTGTTTCAGCAGGAGGACCTGGGCTCAGCATTTAGCCCCCTGCGTTCAGCTGGAGGCAGCAGAGCAAAAAGGTTGAGAGGGCAGATTTCGGAGTCCGTTAGAACCAGAGTCAAATCCTGACTTCTTATAAACTTAGTTTCAAGTCTCATTTTTCTAAATCTTGGTGATTGTGAAAGTACCCACCTTAGAGTGGTGTATGGATGATTCAGCAAGCCTACACTTACTGAACTCTGAACAGCACACAGCACCTGGTAGCCCTTCTTTTTTGACTGGGGAGAGGATCTGTCCCCGTCCTGGGCGTATTCCTTGCAGATGAGTGCATCTTCATCTCAGGACCTTGTTTCCCCTTCTCTGTCTCCATCTATTCCTCAGAGGTCATCTGAGGCTCAGAGCTCAGGGTATGGCACCTTCTGCAGGAGGAGTGTGTGCTTGCCTGGTGGTGCGAGTGGTGAAGGATCCACCTGCAATGCAGGAGATGCAAGAGATGCCAGTTGGGTCGGGAAGATCCCCTGGAGGAGGGGATGGCAACCCACTCCAGTATTCTTGCCTGGAGAACTTCACGGACAGAGGAGCCTGGCGGGGTACTGTCCGTGGGGTCGCAAAGAGTCAGATGCGACTGAGCATGCGCACACAGGAGGAGGAAGAGAGGAGCAGGCATCCGGACTTTAGCCCTCACTCCCCATCATCTGATTAATAATCATTGTGTCTATAAAAGTTTTTCAGATTCCCCTCATAATAATGCTCGATATTATTATGGACAGGACTTGGGTCTCTCATTTTTGGTTCCAATGTCCTCAACAACCAGCATTTCTTGAAGACAGACCAACTCCTTTCTGCCTTTTCCATCTCGATGAAACCAGGCAGGATCTAGGGGGCTGACCCCCAACGCTGCCTTGTCTCTTTAACTGTTGGAGGAAAGCCTGTATGGATGAAGAAGTCATTTCAAAGAGGAGCAACTTGAGCTTTACATCTTTCAGTTGCTGATGTTTAATGACCAAATCCGGTTTTTAGATGGATTCTGATGTTATTTCCTCCATTTATTGCAAAACAGCCACAGAATGGCAACAGTTGACATTTAAGAGGGGAAAGCAGGTCAGTGGAGTTATTTCCCTTGGAAAGGTCATGCTTGCATCTGGAGGTTGTCCACGACAAATGGCCAAGCCAGTTTCCCAATCTGTGAGTGTAGACATTTGGAGATGCTATATCTGTGCTTAGAAAACAAAGAAAAGAGAACAAAGCTCTTCTGGCTGTTAACAGCATGTCTGGATTTTCTCTGATGAAGGTGATGATGTCAATAATTGTGATAACATTGGTGATTCCTGTTACTGGTTAGGCACTCAGAGGCTCTTCCTAATTCCCCCTTATGATTTTTTTTTTAAGGTGGACCATTTTTTAAAGTCTTATTGAATTTGTTACAGTATTGCTTCTGTTTTATGTTCTGAGTTTTGGGCCATGAGGCACGTGGGATCTTAGCTTTTTGACAAGAAATTGAACCTTTTACCCCTGCATTGGAAGGTGAAATCTAACCACTAGACTGCCAGGAAAGTACCCTCTCCAATATGTGTTTTAAAGTCTTTCTTCTATGTATTCATTGCAGCTTTTAGTTCTCCCACGTATAATTTATCATGTGGGTTTTTCTCTTGAGAGTCAGAGTTTTGACCAAAGGCATCTCCCAGTATGGTATAATTTTCTGCGGGGGATACTGGGATGGCAGATAGGTGAAATGGCATTCCTACACTGCAAAGAAGGGCTAGACATCCACACGTGTGCACTCTGTAAGCTTCTGTCCAGAGATCTCAAGGGAGGACTGGACACCTGAGGTTTTTTTTCCCCAAGGCTACTTAGGGAGCCAGGGAGGGCATGGAGACACCAGAGGTCTTTTCATAAATGACACAGACTGCAGGTGAGCTGCTTACACGCCCACTTGTCACATGTACACAGTCAATCTGTTATTGTTAGTGCTACCATTAATGTTATTTTATAGCAGGGACGATGTTGTGAGATAACTCAGTGAGCCATGGGGATGTTTGAGAGCGGGATGGATTTCTGCTGGGTTCCTATTCCACATCACTAACTGTGTCCCCCAAGCAAGTCACTGAACCTGAGTTGTCCTGGTCAATATTTCTGTACACCCTGTGAGAGGGTAGCCTTTCCCTTCTCCAGGGGATCTTCCCAACCCAGGGATCAAATCCCAGTCTCCTGCCTTGTAGGCGGATTCTTTACCAGCTGAGCCAGCAAGGAAGCCCTGGAGACAACTATACCTAGCCTGTACTTTGTGGTGAGGTTCAAAGTGAGCAGATGAAAAGTGCCTAACATCGGAATGACTCAGTGAGTGAGAGCCATCGTTTTTTTTGTTATTTGTTGTTGTTTTTTATTACTCAGAGAGGCAAGGGCTTTGGTGTCTTTCAGGAATGTTTGAATGTCGACATTTCATATATCAGTGGCGACTCATCCAGAAATGACAGTCATCTCCAGTCTCTGCCTACAGGCCTCCTAACCCTGCCTGTGTTTAGTTTGTCTTCTGTTTTGAGAGCCTCTGGGGTGCGGGCAGTGGAAAGTGTAGCTATAGTGAGCCCTGTGTCTGTGCTTTAGTGAGTGCTTGCTGTACGGCAGATGCTGTGCTAACACTTGACAGAAACGGTCTTGACTTAGCCCTCTCTTCACCCCTGTGAGGTGGGTAATGTTACATCCTTCTTTAACTGGTGAGGAAATCGAAGCTATAGACGTTAAGTAACTACGCAGGGCTGGGAAACCACTCACTTACGGTTGCTTTTCTCAAAGCATGGATCAGTTCAGTTCAGTTCAGTCACTCAGTCGTGTCCGATTCTTTGCGACCCCATGAATCGCAGCACGCCAGGCCTCCCAGTTCATCACCATCTCTCAGAGTTCACTCAGACTCACTTCCATCGAGTCTGTGATGCCATCCAGCCATCTCATCCTCTGTCGTCCCCTTCTCCTCCTGCCCCCAATCGCTCCCAGCATCAGAGTCTTGTCCAATGAGTCAACTCTTCGCATGAGGTGGCCAAAGTACTGGAGTTTCAGCTTTAGCATCATTCCTTCCAAAGAAATCCCAGGGTTGATCTCCTTCAGAATGGACTGGTTGGATCTTCTTGCAGTCCAAGGGACTCTCAAGAGTCTTCTCCAACACCAGAGTTCAAAAGCATCAATTCTTTGGCGCTCACCCTTCTTCACAGTCCAACTCTCACATCCATACATGACCACAGGAAAAACCATAGCCTTGACTAGACGGACTTTAGTTGGCAAAGTAATGTCTCTGCTTTTGAATATACCATCTGGGTTGGTCATAACTTTTCTTCCAAGGAGTAAGCGTCTTCTAATTTCATGGCTGCAGTCACCATCTGCTGTGATTTTGAAGCCCAAAAAAGTAAAGTCTGACACTGTTTCCACTGTTGCCTCATCTATTTCCCATGGAGTGATGGGACCGGATGCCATGATCTTCGTTTTCTGAATGTTGAGCTTCAAGCCAACTTTTTCACTCTCCTCCTTCACTTTCATCAAGAGGCTTTTTAGCTCCTCCTCACTTTCTGCCATAAGGGTGGTGTCATCAGCATATCTGAGGTTATTGATATTTCTCCCGGCAATCTTGATTCCAGCTTGTGTTTCTTCCAGTCCA
>SJYX01011531.1:0-14302 GCA_006410675.1 Oreotragus oreotragus
GAGATCGTGAAGGACAGGGAAGCCTGGTGTGCTGCAGTCCACAGGTTCACAACAGGACACAACTAAGTGACTGAACAACTGTCTTGATCAATTTCTGCCTTCTCCTTCCTTCACAGGCTATTTTTTTAAGTTCTTTTAACTGTCTTACTATGATGGTATTCTGGGAACAAGCCCACTTTAGTTTCCTTTTTGTTAACTTTTTGTTTAGTTTACAGATTCTCATATAGATTACAAATTCAATGGATAATTTCTAAGATCCTAGCAAACTAGAAAAAAGCATTTAATAGTATATCCCAGGTAAAAAAAGATCAAGATGCTGAAATCACATCACCTTTAATTATAGCCTAGGCATACATTAAATGTACAGAGCTCTCTAAGAAAAACAAATTCTGTCTGGCTTTCCAAGAATTCAGGCCTCATACGCCTGGAAAACAAGCTTCATTGATGCATTTTTTTCTCATCCACATACTGTGTTTTGTTTATTTTTTAATTCCATTTGCTGCCCTTGACTTAACTATGGACTTAATTAATACTTATGTCCTTGCTCAACGAAGACTCTTTCTGGTTTTCTTCTATTCTAACTTGCATCCATCCAGCTCCATAGAATTAAATTTTAGGAAACATTCCTGCAACTCCGATTTTCTTCATTGTTTATAATCTCTGAAGGACTGCTAATAAGTTAAAGTTGACAAAACTGCCTAAAAGGACAAAAGTAACATCTCAAGGAATCTTTTGACACAAGCCCTCTATTCATTTTCATAATTAATTAGGAATGTGAGATATTCGGAATACACTCCACCAGTCTCTTAAAGTACATCATTATCTTTTTATCTGCTACATTATACAGTACACATCAATGAGAATTCAGATTTATAACAAATGAGCAGAGCAGTGAATTTATCTAGAAAATAGATACCAATGTTTTAGTATCACAAACTGTTAAAACCTTAAATGATACAAACATAACGTAAGTCTCTCTTTCACGTGAGAACATGGCAAGAAGACACCTCTAATGATAAAGGAACCGTTTCCTCTCCAGACACCAAATCTCCCAGTGCTGATCTTGGACTCCCAGCCCCGAGCACCGTGAGAAATGAATGTCTGTTGTTTTTAAGCCACCCAGTCTGTGATAACCTGGTGTAGCAGTCTGAATGGGCTAAAACAGTATGTGATCTGACAATTCTCTCTTCTGAAATGTGAGGGATGATAATAAATACCCCCTCTCTCACAGATTACATGCACAGCCAGCCATATAGGTCACTGATTATAAATACATGGCTGCTTTTACCACCAAATAGACTCCTTGTCAGTCTTTTAAACGTAATACGTGATGATTCTCCCTCCATTCTTCTCTTTAACTTGTTGAAGAGCAGCAGCTGTCAAGGCCCTTGCAGCAACAGAATGCAGGGAATTCTTGCTAGTCCAGCGCTGCAGCTCATGAGACAAGGCATCAACATACAAAAAATTCCAAAAAAAAATTTTTTTTAAGTTCTTTGTAAGACTATGAAAAGCTATACAAAGGAAATGAAGTTTTATCTGGTAGATAACATGTGTAGTATCAATCTACTGAAGTGAAGAAAAAATTTAAAAATAAATGTATAGTCTCACTAGAGTTCCCTGTACAAACAGGTGATTCCAAGTCTGAGATACGGGAAGTTTAAGGTTCAGTCTGGGACATCTTGCTGCCCCAGAAAGCAAGAAAGCACTCAAAGAAAAATGCGGTCATGTCAAAAGGCCATGAGGGTTAGTATGCACTGCTTCCCATTACCTCATTTGTGAATTTAAGTGTCAAAAAGCACAATGATTGTAAAGGACTGAACAAATAATAACTCCTGTGTCCATGATATTAAAAAAAAAAAAAAAAAAAAAAGGCAAAACGGGAGGGAAAGAAGGTTCACTTGCCACAACGGGAGATGACTGCTAAACCAACTTCTCACTCCAGAAAGCAATAATAAGAGGGAAAGGAATCTTAGCCCCCACCTTTAGNAAAAAAAAAAAAAAAAAACAAAGGCAAAACGGGAGGGAAAGAAGGTTCACTTGCCACAACGGGAGATGACTGCTAAACCAACTTCTCACTCCAGAAAGCAATAATTAGAGGGAAAGGAATCTTAGCCCCCACCTTTAGGAACTTAAATTCAGTCCTAGAAAAACAAACAAAAAGTAAATGGGAAAGTCATCATTCTGTAAATGACATTAACTGTTTTAGGCAAGAATAAATGATTGATACTAAAAGGCAAAGATACACAGGGAAAGGTAAACTAGATACTAGCTTCTTTCAAAGTACACACCCCAGAAATGACTTTATAACTGTAAGGGGGAGATGTACCCTTAATAGGGGACTATTTATTACCGCTTTAACCAAATGAGAAACCACCATCACTAATATGAGATGTGATGCAAGATGAAGTACAGGGCATTTAAGTATCACACCTATGAAATGGGCCAAGAGTCTACCCTAAATCCTAACCTTTAGCCCTAACTTCGGGCTTACAGAAAAAGGACACACAGGAACAAGTTAGTAGAAGACTTCATGACAAAATCATCAGATGAAATCAGAATCTGGATTCATCTTCAAGACAAAACTGCTTTCTCTCTGTATAGGGTCTCCTGAAAGGCGGGGAGGGGGTGGTCGCATGTGGGATGGGAGGACAAGGGACTGGCCAGGAAGAAGAGGGGGACAACCAAATGAAGGCATGAACCCTGACTGGATGCTGGGTCTCAAAGCTACAGAAGCATTCTTTGAATTTTGTGGTATGTGAATCATATCTCAATAAAGCTCTTTCTTAAAAAAAGAGTCTCTGAGACAGCATAGAGAGTACCTTCAAGTAATCACCCCAAACAAACAAAACCCAGATGGAGCGAGAACAGGCAGACAGCTATATAAAACAAACACACGGACAACTGCTAACAATTTTAGCAACCCGGTGAGAGGAACAATGGTCTTTCATACTTTCTTTCTGTTTAAAAATCTTCTATAATATAACTGAAAGAAAAAAAAGGATTCTAAGATTTCTACTAGGCAAACAATTAAATGATATCCAGTAACTTTACAAAATTTCTTGATAAATGAATAGAAAGTCAATTCCAACAGTAAACTTTTAATTTTCTCTACTCTGGCCACACTGCATGGCTAGCTAGATTTCAGTTTCCTGACCAGGAACTGAACCCAGGCCCACCGCAGTAAAAGCGCAGAGTTTTAAGCAGTGGACAGTGAGGGAATTCCCTAAAGAACTTGCCAGATGAGTTTAATGAATTTCATTATTCTGGAGTGTTTCACCATGATAATATTTTATCTTGCTTCCTTCTAAGCAGTTTTGAGGAATACGATGTTAAAATGAGTCATTCCCAAGTGCTACCACGCAACCAGCGAAGGGGAGCTGAGACTCGGGAGAACTCCGCAAGCTGCCTGGCTCGCCGCCTGGTCCAGTCTGGGCAGCTGGCACTGTGGCTCGCCAGGCAGCCCCCTTCTTTCCAGCTTATCTAGGTGAGAGAACGGAGACAGCTTTCTGCTCTGCTTCTAAAAAAGTACCTCACTACTCTAAGCACACAGGCACTGACGGCCAAAAGAGGGTTCTGAAGCAACAAAGACTGGGTTTTGATCGAGAGTCTGTCCATTATTATCAGTGGGACCTGGAGCAGGTCATTTAATCTCACTTTGGGTTTCTCAACTCTAGAATGGAAGTTCTAGTATTTCTTAAAGTGAAAATTACAGAAAAGCACCTTCCATAGTACCTGGCGCAAACAATAAGACGACCCCCTCCCAACCCCGCTACCACAATTCCTACCCTAGAAATGCCTTGAGTCGTCATGTACACAGAACTCCCAACTCAGGACATCTGTGATATTCTAATGATGGTATGTGCTTTGCTCACAATGATGAGGAAGCTCAAATAGCAGGAAAGCACACACTCAGAAATCAAAGTCTCCTCTGTAAAGAAAATCTTTTAAGTAACACATTTCAACCATGGCTTGAAGTGAGGGGTAAGAAAAAGTGGACACACTTCTAGGTCCTCAAATCTAGCTTTATTATTTTGTTAAGAATTATGCATTAGTAAACCAGATACACCTAAAACGAGACTTGCTGTAGCTTAGTTGTTTAAGTCGACCCCGTGGACTGCAGCCCACCAGGCTCCTCTGACCATGGGATTTCCCAGTTCAGTACTGGAGTGGGCTGCCATTTCCTTCTCCAGGGGATCCTCCTGACCCAGGGAATGAAGCCGTGTCCCCTGCACTGGCAGGTGGGTTCTTTACCACTGAGCCTCCAGGGAAGTGCAAAATGAGAGACAATTTTCCGAACACAATTTTTATTCAATTATTGGATAATTTTTGGACTACCTTGTAATTCAGAGGAAGTAACAACAGTTTCCCTTCAAACTAGCTTCCAACTTTAGATTCATCTTTGACTATTCGTTAGGAAAAAAAATAAGAACTGAATATAAGAAACTCATTCTAATAATGACAAGCAGTTGCAAACATTTATATAGCGCTAACCAGATGCCCGGAGAAGGCAGTGGCACCCCAGTCCAGTACTCTTGCCCGGAAAATCCCATGGACGGAGGAGCCTGGTAGGCTGCAGCCCATGGGGTCGCCAAGAGTCGGACACAACCGAGTGACTTCACTTTCACTTTTCACTTTCCTGCATTGGAGAAGGAAATGGCAACCTACTCCAGTGTTCTTGCCTGGAGAATCCCAGGGACGGGGGAGCCTGGTAGGCTGCCGTCTATGGGGTCGCACAGAGTTGGACACGACTGGAGCAACTCAGCAGCAGCAACCAGATGCCAAGCATTGTTCTAATTCTAAGTACTTTACAAATACTAATTCACTTGACCCTCACAGTTATCTCTATGAGGTGACTATAACCCCTAGAATGACTGTCTCAAACAGACGAAATACCTGAGGTTTGGTGAGGCTAAGCTACCCTGTGTCTGAGGTCAGTGGCGGCCGGGAGGAGCTGCCCCTCATCCGAGGTCAGTGGCGGCCTGGAGGAGACACCCTGCGTCTGAGGTCAGGGGGCCGGCCGGGAGGAGCTACCCCGTGTTCGAGGTCAGGGGCGGCCAGGAAGAGACACCCCACGTCCGAGGCCAGGGGTGGCCGGGAGAAGCCACCTCGCGCCCGAGGCCAGGGGTGGTGACCCTGAGGAGCCACCCTGAGCCCGAGGCCAGGGGCGGCAGCCGGGAGGAGCCACCCGAGGAGCAGGGGCTGCGCAGGCGCAGGAGGGCCTAGAGGAGCTGTCCCACGTTGAGGGTCAGGAACTGCGGCGGTAAGGACACACCCCTCGTCCAAGGTAAGGAGCAGCCATGAAGAGACAACCCACGCCCAAGGTAAGAGAAACCCAAGTAAGATGGTAGGTGTTGCAAGAGGGCATCAGAGGGCAGACACACTGAAACCATACTCACAGAAAACTTGTCAATCTAATCACACTAGGACCAGGGCCTTGTCTAACTCAATGAAACCAAGCCATGCCTGCAGGGCAACCCAAGGCGGGCGGGTCATGGTGGAGAGGTCTGACAGAACGTGGTCCACTGGACAAGGGAATGGCAAGCCACTTCAGTATTCTTGCCTTGAGAACCCCATGAACAGTAAGAAAAGGCAAAATGATAGGATATCAAAAGAGAATCTCCCCAGGTCGTTAGGTGCCCAATATGCTACTGGAGATCAGTGGAGAAATAACTCCAGAAAAAAATGAAGGGATGGAGCCAAAGCAAAAACAATACCCAGTTGTGCATGTGACTGGTGATAGAAGCAAGATCCGATGCTGTAAAGAGCAATATTGCATAGGAACCTGGACTGTCAGGTCCATGAATCAAGGCAAATTGGAAGTGGTCAAACAAGAGATGGCAAGGGTGAACGTCGACATTCTAGGAATCAGCGAACTAAAATGGACTGGAATGGGTGAATTTAACTCAGATGACCATTATATCTACTACTGCGGGCAGGAATCCCTCAGAAGAAATGGAGTAGCCATCATGGTCAACAAAAGAGTCCGAAATGCAGTACTTGGATGCAATCTCAAAAACGACAGAATGATCTCTGTTCGTTTCCAAGGCAAACCATTCAATATCACAGTTATCCAAGTCTATGCCCCAACCAGTAATGCTGAAGAAGCTGAAGTTGAACGGTTTTATGAAGACCTACAAGACCTTGTAGAACTAACACCCAAAAAAGATGTCCTTTTCATTATAGGGGACTGGAATGCTAAAGTAGGAAGTCAAGAAACACCTGGAGTAACAGGCAAATTTGGCCTTGGAATGCGGAATGAAGCAGGGCAAAGACTAATAGAGTTTTGCCAAGAAAATGCACTGGTCATAGCAAACACCCTCTTCCAGCAACACAAGAGAAGACTCTACACATGGACATCACCAGATGGTCAACACCGAAATCAGATTGATTATATTCTTTGCAGCCAAAGATGGAGAAGCTCTATACAGTCAACAAAAACAAGACCAGGAGCTGACTGTGGCTCAGATCATGAACTCCTTATTTCCAAATTCAGACTTAAATTGAAGAAAGTAGGGAAAACCGCTAGACCATTCAGGTATGACCTAAATCAAATCCCTTATGATTATACAGTGGAAGTGAGAAATAGATTTAAGGGCCTAGATCTGATAGACAGAGTTCCTGATGAACTATGGAATGAGGTTCGTGACATTGTACAGGAGACAGGGATCAAGACCATCCCCATGGAAAAGAAATGCAAAAAAGCAAAATGGCTGTCTGGAGAAGCCTTACAAATAGCACTGAAAAGAAGAGAGGCGAAAAGCAAAGGAGAAAAGAAAAGATATAAGCATCTGAATGCAGAGTTCCAAAGAATAGCAAGAAGAGATAAGAAAGCCTTCTTCAGCAATCAATGCAAAGAGATAGAGGAAAACAACAGAATGGGAAAGACTAGAGATCTCTTCAAGAGAATTGGAGATACCAAGGGAACATTTCATGCAAAGATGGGCTCGATAAAGGATAGAAATGGTATGGACCTAACAGAAGCAGAAGATATTAAGAAGAGGTGGCAAGAATACACAGAAGAACTGTACAGAAAAGATCTTCACGACCCAGATAATCATGAGGATGTGATCACTAATCTAGAGCCAGACATCTTGGAATGTGAAGTCAAGTGGGCCTTAGAAAGCATCACTAAGAACAAAGCTAGTGGAGGTGATGGAATTCCCGTTGAGCTGTTTCAAATCCTGGAAGATGATGCTGTGAAAGTGCTGCACTCAATATGCCAGCAAATTTGGAAAACTCAGCAGTGGCCACAGGACTGGAAAAGGTCAGTTTTCATTCCAATTCCAAAGAAAGGCAATGCCAAAGAATGCTCAAACTACCGCACAATTGCACTCATCTCACACGCTAGTAAAGTAATGCTCAAAATTCTCCAAGCCAGGCTTCAGCAATATGTGAACCGTGAACTCCCTGATGTTCAAGCTGGTTTTAGAACAGGCAGAGGAACCAGAGATCAAATTGCCAACATCCGCTGGATCATGGAAAAAGCAAGAGAGTTCCAGAAAAACATCTATTTCTGCTTTATTGACTATGCCAAAGCCTTTGACTGTGTGGATCACAATAAACTGTGGAAAATTCTGAAAGAGATGGGAATACCAGACCACCTAACCTGCCTCTTGAGAAATCTGTATGCAGGTCAGGAAGCAACAGTTAGAACTGGACATGGAACAACAGACTGGTTCCAAATAGGAAAAGGAGTACGTCAAGGCTGTATATTGTCTCCCTGCTTATTTAACTTATATGCAGAGTACATCATGAGAAACGCTGGACTGGAAGAAACACAAGCTGGAATCAAGATTGCCGGGAGAAATATCAATAACCTCAGATATGCTGATGACACCACCCTTATGGCAGAAAGTGAGGAGGAGCTAAAAAGCCTCTTGATGAAAGTGAAGGAGGAGAGCGAAAAAGTTGGCTTAAAGCTCAACATTCAGAAAACGAAGATCATGGCATCCGGTCCCATCACTTCATGGGAAATAGATGGGGAAACAGTGGAAACAGTGTCAGACTTTATTTTTTTGGGCTCCAAAATCACTGCAGATGGTGACTGCAGCCATGAAATTAAAAGACGCTTACTCCTTGGAAGAAAAGTTATGACCAACCTGGATAGTATATTCAAAAGCAGAGACATTACTTTGCCGACTAAGGTCCGCCTAGTCAAGGCTATGGTTTTTCCTGTGGTCATGTATGGATGTGAAAGTTGGACTGTGAAGAAAGCTGAGCACCGAAGAATTGATGCTTTTGAACTGTGGTGTTGGAGAAGACTCTTGAGAGTCCCTTGGACTACAAGGAGATCCAACCAGTCCATTCTGAAGGAGATCAACCCTGGGATTTCTTTGGAAGGAATGATGCTAAAGCTGAAACTCCAGTACTTTGGCCACATCATGAGAAGAGTTGACTCATTGGAAAAGACTCTGATGCTGGGAGGGATTGGGGGCAGGGAGGAGAAGAGGACGACCGAGGATGAGATGGCTGGATGGCATCACGGACTCGATGGACGTGAGTCTGAGTGAACTCCGGGAGATGGTAATGGATAGGGAGGCCTGGCGTGCTGTGATTCATGGGGTCGCAAAGAGTCGGACACGACTGAGTGACTGAACTGAACTGAAGCAATCTCTCTTCACTAAGTAGTAGACCAAGTGTTTGGAACCCAGTTTGCCTGGCTCTGGAGTCTGGCGTCTCTGCCACCATGTATAATACACCAACCATCCCCATACATATACTCAACTGCCTACAACACAGAAACGATGATTTTTAGCGAGAAACAATAAAATACTCTTTTGATTTTAAAAAATGCACCGTAAGTGCAAACACATGCTACAAGACATACTTTATGCAGGACATTTAAATTTTAAGAAAAGCCTCAATCTCACTGATGAAAATTCTGTGTAGGCAGCCACTTCAGCAACTTCAAATAGAACATTTCTTCAAAGAGGGCCAAAATACGTATGGCACCATTATTAATTTTTAACAGTAACTAAAGGTTTCCACAGCAGCTCCATAATTATATTCTTCACTTATACCCATATTTTCCCCATGTCAATACTGCACGTTACCACGCTGCCAATCCTAAATTCACTGTGACTACAACTGCTGTTCACATCAGAAACCGCCCTACATCAAAATTAAACAGCATATTTTAAAAGAAATGAGTACAAAGAGAAACTGGCTTTAAAGTGTTCCCATCAACAGCAGTGTGCACAATCACGTGAGTCTCTCTTTTGTCTAATCTATTTAGGCATTTTCAGTAAACAAACATTAAGCTGAATTATTTACAAAGTTAGCATTCCACACATTCCTGTTAGAGCAGCTTTTATGTGAGAGTAAAATACTTTCTCCCTGCAATGTAGGGGCAACCTAAGGACAGCATCTTTCTCTCCAACCCCCACCCCCGCCCTGGCCTGGGTTCCACACCCCCAACTCCCTTTACAAACTGAGGCCTGAAAATTACTGGGGACCACTGGGGGATGTGTGTGGAGTCCTTCCATTCTCAGGCGTTCTCCTTTGGGAGTAGGAATTCAAAAGGTCTAGGAACCAGCATGAATGCACAATTTTAAAAGTACACAGCAATTAAGAGTTAATTTGGTCTAAGTTACCAAAGAAGGCAGGTATTGCCAAAGTATTCCCACCACTAAATATCTAGCTGTGAAGAAACTGGAGAAGGCGATGGCACCTCACTCCAATACTCTTGCCTGGAAAATCCCATGGACGGAGGAGCCTGGTGGGCTGCAGTCCACACATGGCTGCCATTTATGAGAAACAGAGTCCCCTAATTTATCTCAGTGTTTGACAGATATCTGTGTTTGTGCTCCTAACACAAAATCAGAAAAAAGTAAATACCTTATCTCTTCTAGTAATTTCTCCCCTTGATTTTGATCGAAATTTGCTGCCCTGCAATCACTAGGGAAGCTGCTTTCTAACAGAAACTAGTTGGCACTTTCCCTTACTATAAGATTATCACTGTAATTTCATTATCACAAAAGCCAAAATGGACATATTGGCAATTTCAAATAGATGAAGACCTTGCAGAAAGTCTGTAACTCAAGAGTGTTAAGGAACAGTTAGTCAGTGATCTCCTAACAGCAGCCAATATATTCTCCTTAAGAGACTTACTTCAGTGCCACCTTTAAGGAAACAGGCACTTAAATGCCAAGAAATCTGACTGAGTTTCAGTCAACTTTTCAAGAAAAGACCAAAAGGAAAAATCACAACTTTAAAGGTATGGAAAAACATGGGCAACTCTAATTACCAAAATCTTGGGTTATTCAACATACTGGGAAAACAGATCACTCTAGACTGGTACGTGTTCTGAAACGAGGGTGAGAAGGTACTATTTTCTTAAGGAGTAAAACAAATCTTTCTTACACAAAATGTAACTTTTTGTTGCTTCCTTAAACAGAGTGTCCTAAATACAATTTAATCTTTGTTTAAAAAAAAAAAAAATTCACTGAAGGTCAACATCAAGGAAGCAGCCAGTGTGCCCTGCCATGTGTTGGTATGTGGCTGGTACAGGGCTTCATTTATTTGGTCCAACAGAGGGATTTATAGATTCTAGATTAAAGAATTCCCTCCAAATAGGTGACAATTATTTATTTGAACCTAAAAATGTTAACATTTCTAAAATATACTACTGACATTCCCCGACTCTGTAAACTGGCTAATTGTTCTCCGGGTGCCTGGGACCCTACAGAGACAGAAAAACTGGCCCCCCGACACACACATGCACGCACACCACACATACACACACACACACAGACACTCGGCTACCCAGGCTGCCTGCTTCTTTGTGTCATGTTTCCTGCACTAACCCAGGGCCTCTCCCAACAGCTGATGTTTTCAACCTGATCACTGCTTCTGTCACCCATGTTATTTCCGATTACAACCTGGAGCAGGCACTGCCTCTGTAAGTCTTGACCTCGCAGACACATTCTACTTTTTATAGGCTCCATTTGGTGAAAGTTCTCACCATTTCTGAATCTCCCAAGTTGTCACCCTCACAGTCCCTCCCCCTCCTTCATCCTTCTAAATCCTGTCAGTCCCAGACTCACTCAACCTCCAAACTGCCTTTCAAGCCTGCTTCCTCTTTTCTATTCACCCCCGACCCACCCCATCTTACACAGCCTTAGTTGTCCCCTCTTCTCTGATTACTGCAAGGGCCTCCCACTTGTTGGTCTTCTGATACAGATGTTACATCCTGTAGCCTTCCTTTCCTTAAAAATAATGAACTCTGATCACATCACTTACCTGATGAAAAATTACAACTGGCACCCAAATGCCTGAAGGATAAAGTCCAGATTCCTTAACTAAAGGCACAAGACTAAAAAAATCTGGTCCCAACTTCCTCAGAATCCCCTTTTCCTGCTCCCCATTGCAAAGAATGGACAGGACTAAGTGACTTTCACTTTCAACTGTCAGTAAATACCCTATAGCCCAACCTTTATGGAAGAAGAAAAGAGAAAAAAAAAAAAAGAAAGAAAATTATAAAGAATGTGAAAAACTGAAAAATTGTTAAGCTTTTCCGCCTTCGAGTAGTACAGTGATTGGCAATTCTTTCTTCCCTAACCAATGAAGTAAAAATGAGATGCATTAATAGTAGTGAAAACATCTTGAATTAATAGTAGTGAAAACATCTACTGATTATGGCTTCATTCCCTGATGCCTACTTCATTTAAGTGTTTTCAAAGACTGTCTCAATATAGGCTGGCTTCAGCAACACTGAAAACTTGTTCTTTGTGACTTTCTTTATGAAATGCTTCTGTGCTTCCCCTGCTGTCATCTGAATTCCCCATTACACAACAGAAGACGCTGTTCCAATTGCTCAGAGCACCTTCCCTCACCAGTCCGGGGGTGAGCCAGCGCCATCTCTGTGCCCTCTCCATGACACTGAAATCACAGCCAGAGTTCTTAGTCTTCCAAGCACACTCCTCGAATGACACTTTCTATGAATATTCTCACACCATAACTTTTCCAACATTTAAGACTCTAATTTCATAAGCAAATAGCTCTACTACCTGGAACACATACTAAATCAATTTTCCAAATGGTTTCTCTTCTTGTTTCTATTTGAACTATTTGGTGGACTGATTCATTCAAAGAACCAAACCTCCATCTACTGAACTTGGTATTTGATACTTTATCCAAAATTTCTATTTTTTCAGGTAAGAATCACTCCTTTCTTAGGCTTTCTCACTTTCACTAATGATGCTCTTTCTCATAGCCCTATCTCACAAAAAATTATTAAAATCAAGAATAAAAATAAAATAAGTCTGCTGTATTTAGTAAGATTTGCTGTATCACGATATGATAGGGACTAGAGAAAACAAGGGGCATTACTGAGAAGTGAATACTGTGTAATGAATTAGTAATTCTATTTTTCAGACTAGATAACAAAAATTATCAGACTAGTCAAAAAAAAATTTTTTTTAGGTTAACACATTTTATTATTTATTTATTTTTTATTTATTTTTCCAGTTTCTTTGATCTTTTTTTTTTTGAGCTTCCATTTTTCAAAATTTTTAAAATGCATACATTCTTTCCTTCTTTATTTTCTAAGAAATAATGCTAAACATACATGTGCCAGAGCATGAATCTAAATATCTAAAGATTTTCAAAAGAATAATCACAAAGATTGTTTCCAAAGAAGAAAAAAAAACAGAGAATGGAGGTGTATACACCTGCTTTCTGTGGACAACACTGCTTTATATGGCTAAAATTTTAGGAAGTTTTTTTTTTTTAATTAATTCACTTAAAACATCCATTATCAAAATTTCAAGGTTTACTGTTTGTGAAATACCTTATAATCATGACTACCAACAATTCTATTAATATGAGAAGATCAACCTTTTTGCTGTCAAAATAAAAAGGAAGTCTTCCAATTAAACATCAGCCATGCATTTTATCTCCAATTTTTATGGAAAACTTTGATTTATAAAGTTATCAAGTTATAAACATACAAGGAAACAACAAAGAAGAGAAAATAAGAGTAAACACAATAGGTCAATTAATTTGGAGGGGGAATGAAAACTAGATAGAGTAGCAGGAACCAATTAACAGAAAAATAAATTGACATTTAAGTGAAAACCAGTGGATCCATGCTCAGAAACTGGAAGAAATGGGCAAAGGTGGGGAGCAAAGCATGTGATAAAAACAGAAGACTGGCTGACAGTCCGTGTAAGAGGCAGCTATTAAACCTTTAGGTCCGCTCTCCTGCCTATGGAGGCAGTGACTGACTCTAAAATAGACAGGAGTTTACTCCCTGAAGATAATTAAATCAGAGAGGTCATGGACTCCAGAACACTGGTTAACACAAACAGCTTATACTGAATAAAGTCTTCATACTGAATGCTGGAGCCCCAAACACAAACAGCTTATACTGAATAAAGTCTTCATACTGAATGCTGGAGCCCCAAAGACTATTCCTATATATTCTGTTCCAAGAATACTGGCAGCAAGTTCTTAACCCATACATAGGCAGCAGATTGCTAAGAGTCTTCTCTAGAAAAGATAAGTTCCCAGAAGAAAGTCCTACAGAAAACTGACATTTGGACATTCCCCAATGAAAGAACCAACCCTCTTGACTCTTCCACAGCTGAGCTCACCAACCAGTAAACTCTGGGCTCATGCTGGAATGTGCAATCCATCCTCTTTACTCTTAAATACAAATGGACAGTGAGGATCACCATGTACTAAGGAAGGCCTCCAACTGCTGAGTGAGGCCAACACAAACAGCATGAATGAACTCAGAAGAGATTAAAACAAGGCAGAGAAAAAGAAAAATTTAAGATGCCTGTAATTAATTCCCCACAGAGAACAGACAGTCCATTTGTGAAATAGCAGGATCCCAAGAACAAAATCAACAAAAAAAGAGAGCTCTTCAAAAATAAAAAATCTGAAGTCATATATTTTAAAATTCAACCTAAGGGCTAGAAATCAAAGAACATCCCAAGAAAGTGTCAGAGAGAATTAAAAGGGAAAACATGAGAATAAGAGGACCAATCCAGAAGATCTAACAACCAATTAGCAGAAGCTCCAGAAAGGGAACACAGAAAAAAAGGGACAAAGATAATCAAAGATATTAATTCAAACAAGCCAAAGAATGTGTAGAGAAGAGAGGAACATGAATTTCTCACTGGGTAGACAAAGATGCCACGGTCCAGCACAAGGAGTGAGTAAGCTGCACAGGGCACTTCACTACCAAGCTGTGGACCAGCAGAGATAGAGAGACGACCCAAAAGGTTTCAAGGAGTACAGAACCAGAAATCAGAGCAGCACCGACCGCTAACCAGAAAAAAAAAAAAAAAAAAAA
>SJYX01011531.1:15983-105664 GCA_006410675.1 Oreotragus oreotragus
AAAAAAAAAAAAAAAAAAAAGAATGAAACAGTAACTTCAAAGTTCTGAGGCAAAATTATTTCTAGCACATGCATCTATATGGTATTAGTTTCCCATGGCTGCTATACGACTACCACCAACCGGGTGGCTTCAAACAACAGCAATATATCCTCCCACAGTTCAGAATCTGGCCAGGCCTCCCTTCCTGGGGACTGTGGGCACTCTTTGGCTCACGGCTATCACTCCAGCCTCTGCCTTGGCTGTCACCTTACTGGCCTCCTGAGAAACCGATATGCAAGTCAAGAAGCAACAGTTAGAACCAAACATGGAACAATGGACTGGTTCAAAACTGGGAAAGGAGTACAGCCAGGCTGTATATAGTCACCCTGTTTATTTAACTTATATGCAGAGTACATCAGGCAAAATGCTGGGCTGAATGAATCACAAGCTGGAATCAAGATTGCTGGGAGAAATATCAACAACCTCAGATATGCACATGATACCACTTTAATGACAGAAAATAAAGTGGAACTAAACAGCCTCTTGATGAAGGTGAAAGAAGAGAGTGAAAAAGACGGCTTAAAACTCAACATTCAAAAAAAGAAGATCCGAGGAGAACAAGATGGTGGAGGAGGAGTAGGTGGCCATGGAGCATATCTCTCCCCACAGAGCATCAGGAATGCACCTTCAGGCACAGAAGTGCAGGCGGAACGCCAGCTGCCAGTGGACAGCAGTACCTGACCAGCGGAAAAGAGTACATGAAACCACCCAGAACTCGGGAGGACAAAGGAACTAGCGGGAAAAACAGGAGTGTTAGGAGGACTCAACCTGCCCTCGGTGGGGAGGAGGAACTGAAGCAGGGCTCTGAGCCCCACATCAGGGCAGTTGTCTGAGTCAGCGGAGGGACACTTAAGGCTGAGTGGAACAGCTGATCTGAGGCAGCCGAAAGGGGATGAGTATCAGACAGTCCTGGCCGCAGCCATACACTCCCCAGACAGGGACGCGGGTCCGCTGGAAGGTGCAGCAGCTGGGAGCTGGAGTTTAGGGATTGTGGAGCAACCCTAGGCGAAGGCTGCTGTTGACTGTGGAGAGANCCCAGACAGGGACGCGGGTCCGCTGGAAGGTGCAGCAGCTGGGAGCTGGAGTTTAGGGATTGTGGAGCAACCCTAGGCGAAGGCTGCTGTTGACTGTGGAGAGATGGATCTGGGGGATGTGAGGGAGGAGACTGTGGTGGGAAAGGCCTGTGGCAGAAAGCCAGGCAGGCAGGCGATATTGCTGAGTCACGTGAGGGGGTGGAGCCATCACCATAGCCTCTCGCCCCACATGTGACAATGACAGCATCAGCAGCTGAACAAGAGAGGCCAGCCCATCAAATGCCTGAGGCACTGAACTACAGAGTAGGACCACACCCAGGGTGCTCCTTTAAGTGACTGACATGTAGATCTACAGAGTAGGACCCCAGCCAGGAGGGCCCCCCTACGTGCCGGAAGCACTGAACAACAGAGAAGGACCACTAAGTGCCTGAAGGGGTGGAGCTATGGAGAAAGACTGGCCAAAGAGGCCTTCTGACCACTAGCCACAAGAAGCCTGAAAAAACTGACAGGGCCATAACCCCTGCACCGGAAGCAGTCCATGTGCCTGCACACTTGGCGCCGCCAGGGTCCTGGCAAGCCAAGAAACCACGCCACCTTCACACTCAACTCTCACTGGGAGAGAGCTGCTACAGGCGAAAAAAGTCTTCGTCTATGCGTGCAGTGTTGCTCTGGTTGTGAACAACTCTGCGACCCTGTAGACCGTGGGCTGCCAGGCCTCTCTGTCACGGGGTTCTCCAGGCAAGAATACTGGAGCATACTGGCCAATACTGGTTGCCATGCCCGTCTAGAGCACTATACTTCCTGCTGCCCCAGCCCCCAACTCCCCTGAGTACCTGGTGCTGCCAGAACCCCTGCAACTCAATCAGCTACACCACCTCCACACCTGGCCCTCACAGGGGCAAACCCAAGTCCTCCAGGGCAGTCTCAGGAGCAAACCCCAGTGATAACCCACATGCAGAAGTGGAAATAAAACCACAATTGAAACCCAGGGGCAGTGTGACTAAGGAAGAAGACCCAAAACCTTCCCACCAGCTGTACAAGCTGCAGGTTAAATCCACACTATCAATTAGGCAGATTCTTCCCTGCTGGCTCAGACGGTAAAGCGTCTGTCTACAATGCAGGAGACCCGGGATCAATCCCTGGGTTGGGAAGATCCCCTGGAGAAGGAAATGGCAATCCACTCCAGTACTATTGCCTGGAAAATCCCATGGACAAAGCCTGGTAGGCTATAGTCCATGGGGTCACAAAGAGTCGGACACGGCTGAGCAACTTCACTTTCACTTTGTGTCTAAGGAATATTCAAAATGACATTGATAGCTCCCACAAAAGGAAACGCACTAGTTCTGGTGCCTGTGGACCCTGGAGGAAAGAACACACAGCAGGACCACATGAGGATCTGAGCTGCCCCACAGCAGGTCCAGAGATCAGCAGTGTTGGAGGGCATCCCAGGGAGGTGATGTGGACTGCAACTCCCAGGGAGGGAAAGGACTCTGACTTTAGTGACTCAAGATGAACA
Source organism: Oreotragus oreotragus (assembly GCA_006410675.1). Lineage (NCBI taxonomy): Eukaryota > Metazoa > Chordata > Mammalia > Artiodactyla > Bovidae > Oreotragus > Oreotragus oreotragus. Next base: position 18,573 of record SJYX01011531.1, read on the forward strand.
TTTTTCTTATGTCTTGACTTATTCTGTATATTCTTCTGGATTTTATCTTTTTTTTCCTCCCTTTCTCCACCCCACTCTGTTGTAGTTATTGATTTTATTGGCACTATGAAATCTAATTAAGATTTTGGGATTTTTTTTTTCCAGTCACATTTTTTATTGTTATATACCTCTGCCTCAGTTCTGTGGAGTTTTTCTTCTTTTCTTTCTTCTTCCTTCGTTTTTTTCTTTTTTAAATTTTAACTTAAACCTGTTATTAATTCTTCTCCATCTGTTTGTTTGCTCTTCCTACTGCTCTTTTCCCCTTGCAATTAATCTTTAATGTATACAAATCTTTTTTATCCACCTCTATTTAACTTTGCATATTCTTTCTTTTCTCTTTCCTTTCCTCTCAACATATTTGTTTTATTTTCATTGCTTTATTTCCCAGCTGGCACCCTGCTTTAGTTTTGTCTTTCGGTTTGTGCGTTAGTTTTGCTCTTAACTAGTAGATGTAATTTTTGGTTTCCTTTGTTCATCAGATCAATCTTCTACACTTTATTTTTTGTTCTTTTTTTTTTTCTTTCTCTTAAACCTATTTTGCTCTTTCTGCATTTATTCCTTTGTTTGCCTTTCCTACTGTTCTTTTCCCGAAGCAGTTAATCTTTAATGGATATAATCGCTCAGTCGTGTCCAACTCTTTGTGACCCCATGGACAGTAACCTACCAGGTTCCCCGGTCCATGGAATTTTCCAGGCAAGAATACTGGAGTGGGCTGCCATTTCCTTTTCCAGGGGATCTTCCCAACCCAGGGATCGAACCCGCGTCTCCTGCATTGCAGACAGACACTTTACCGTCTGAGCCACTAGGGAAGCCCGTAAAACTTCTTTATCTACCTCTATTTAACTCTGAATATGTATTCTTTCTTTTCTTTCGTTTCTTCTCTACATATCTGCTAGTTTTGTTTTCACTGCTTTATTCCCTATTTGGCATCTTGCTCTAGGTTTTCCAATTTGTGCTTTAATTAGTTTTGTTCTTAACTGATAAATACAATTTTTTATTTACTTTGTTTGCCAGGTCAATCTGTACTTTATTTTTGTTGGACTGTTTTGACTTTGTTTATGGGGGTGTATGTGTGTGTGTATATATATATTATACATACATATGTGTGTATGTGTGTATATTCCATTATTTTAATTATTATTTGCCTGATTTTGTAACTGCCATTTGTCTGGGGTTCATCATGGTTTCTCCTTTCTGAGTATTTATTTTAATCCCACTTAATGTCATAACAAACCACTTCTGGAATCTTCATTCCTGATCAGAGATCAAGCCCCAAGCCTTTGGAGTGGGAGCAGACTCTAACACCCTAGACTACCAGAAAACTAAACGTAGGGAGTATTAAATAGTGAGAACTCACACAAAGGAAACCATCTGAATACAAGACCCAGGGTCACCCAACCACCAGTAGCACCTTGTGCAGGACGCCTCATCTAAACAACAAACAAAGCAAAAACACAAACCCAATCATCAGCAGACAGGGTTACCACCTCACTCAGCCCTGCCCCCAGAGGAAAAACGAAGAAACAAAAAAGTCAGCGGAAATCTCACCCTATATGAACCTTACACAAACCACTGGTCCAACCTCAGGAGGGCAGAAACCAAAAGGAACAAAGAATTCAACCCTGAAGCCTGGGAAGTTAAAAAAAAAAAAAAAAAAAGGCAGAGAAATACTACACAAATGAAGGAACAAACTAGAAACACGGAAGTCCAAATAGATGAAGAGGAAATAGGCAAACCACCTGAAAAGAATTCAGAATAACGATGGTAAAGATGATCAAAAACTTTGAAAACAAATGGAGAAAATGCAAGAATCAATTAACAAAGACCTAGAAGAATTAAAGAATAAACAGACAAACACCACAATTACTGGAATTAAAAAAACTCTAGAAGGAATCAGTAGCAGAATATCTGAAGCAGAAGAACAAATCAGTGAGATGGAAGATAAAATGGTGGAAATAACTTCTGAAGACCAGAATAAAGCAAAAAGGAATGAAAAGGACTGAAGACAGTCTCAGAGATCTCTGGGACAATGTCAAAAGCACCAACATTCGAATTATAGGGGTCCCAGAAGAAGAGAAAAAGAAAGGCTATGAGAAAATTTTTGAAAAGATTATAGTTGAAAATTTCCCCAACATGGTAAAGGAAATAGTCAATCAACTTCAAGAGGCACAGAGTCCCGTACAGGATAAATCCAAGGAGAAACACACCAAGACACATACTAGCCAAACTAACAAAGACTGAACACAAAGAATACTGGAAGAAGCAACAAGTAACATACAAGGGAAACCCATATGCTTAACAGCTGACCTTTCAGCAGAAACTCTGCAGGCCAGAAGGGAATGGCAGGGCATATTTAAAATACTGAAAGGGAAAAATTTACAACCGAGATTAAGGTACCCGGCAAGGATCTCATTCAAAATTGATCAAAAATAAAAAGCTTTTCAGAAAGGCAAAAGTTAAGAGAATTCAGTACCACCAAACCAGCTTTACAACAAAAGCTAAAGGGACTTACATAGTCAAGAAATACAAGAGAAGGAAAAAGATCTGCAAAATCAACCCCAAACAATTAAGAAAATGGCAATAGGAACGTATATATCAGTAATTACTTTAAATGTAAATGGATTAAATGCTCCAACCAAAAGACAGACTGGCTGGATGGATACAAAAACAAGACCCATATATATGCTGTCTACAAGAAACCCACTTCAGACCTAAAGACACATACAGACTGAAAGTGAAAGGATGGAAAAATATATCCCATACAAATGGGAAGCAAAAGAAAGCTGGAGTGAAAGTGAAAGTGAAGTCACTCAGTCATGTCCCACTCTTTGTGATTCCATGGACTGTAGCCTACCAGGCTCCTCAGTCCATGGAATTTTCCAGGCAAGAGTACTGGAGTGGGTTGCCATTTCCTTCTCCAAGGGATCTTCCCAACCCAGGAATCGAACTCGGGTCTCCTGCACTGCGGGCAGACACTTTACCGTCTGAGCCACCAGGGAAGCCCAAGTAGCAATCCTCATATCAGACAAAACAGATCTTAAAGTAAAGAAGAATACAAGAGATAAAGATGGACACTACTAATGATCAACAGATCAATCCAAGGGAAAGACATAACGACTGTAAATATCGACGCACCTAACATAGGCGCACCTCAGTACATAAGACAAACACTAACAGACATAAAAGGAAAAACCGACAGCAACACAATTATAGTAGGAGACTTTAACACCCCACTGACACCAATGGACAAATCATCAAAACAGAAAATTAATAAGGAAACACAAGTCTTAAATGATACATTAGGTGAGATGGATCTCACTGATATCTTCAGAACATTCCATCCAAATGCAGAAGAATATATGTTCTTCTCAAGTGCACATCGAACATTCTCTAGTACAGACCACATCTTGGGACACAAATCAAACCTCAGTAATTTTAAGAAAACTGAAATCGTATCAAGTATCTTCTCCGACCACAACGCTATGAGACTGGATATCTATTACAAGAAAAAAACTGTAAGAAATATAAACACATGGAGATTAAATAACACGTGTCTAAATAACCAACAGGTTATTGAAGAAATCAAAAAGGAAATCAAAATATTTCTAGAAACAAATGACAATGAAAACACGACAACTCAAAACCTATGGGATGCAACAAAAGCAGCTCTGAGAGGGAAGTTTATAGCAATATGATCCTACTTCAAGAAACAAGAAAAACATCAACCAGACAATGTAACTTTACACATAAAACTGGAAAAAAGAACAACAACAAAAAAAAAACTAGAAGGAAAGAAATCATAAAGATTCAAGCAGAAATAAATGAAAAAGAAATGAAAGAAACAATAGTAAAGATTAATAAAACTAAAAGCTGGTTCTTTGAGAAGATAAACAAAACTGAGAAATCTTTAGCCAGACTCATCAAGAAAAAAATAAGAATCAAATCAACAAAATCAGAAATGAAAAAGGAGAGGTTACAACAAACGATGCAGGAATACAAAGGATTCTAAGAGTCCATTATATACAACAATATGGCAATAAAATGGATACCCTGGAAGAAACAGACAGATTCTTAGAAAAGTTCAATTTTCTAAGAACGAACCAGGAAGAAATAGAAATTATGAACAACTCAATTACAAGCACTTAAAGTTGTGATCAAAAACCTACCAAAAAAACAAAAGCCCAGGATTAGATGGCTTCACAGAAGAATTCTATCAAACATTTAGAAATGAATTAATGCCTATCCTCCTAAAACTCTTTCAAAAAATTGCAGAAGAAGCAACATAGCCAAACTCATTCTGAGTGGCCACAGTCACCCTGATCCCAAAACCAGACAAAGACAATACAAAAAAACTACAGACCAATATCACTGATGAACACAGATGTAAAAATCCTCAACAAAATTTTAGCAAACAGAATTCAGCAACACATCAAAAAGCTCATACACCATGATCGAGTAGGGTTTATTCCAGGGATGCAAGGATTCTTCGATATACACTAATCAATCAATGTGATATACCATATTAACAAATTAAAGATAAAAATCATATGATAAAGGAGATGGAGAAAAAGCCTTTGATGAAATTCAGCACCCATTTATGATTAAAACTCTTCTGAAGTGGGCACAGAAGTAACCTACCTCAACATAGTAAAGGGCATATATGATAAGCCTACAGCAAACATTATTGTCAATGGTGAAAAATTGAAAATATTCACCCTAAGATTAGGGACAAGAAAGGATGTCCACTTTTGCCACTATTATTCAACATAGTTCTGGAAGTCCTAGCTACAGCAATCAAAGAAGAAAGCGAAATAAAAGAAATCTAGATTGGAAAAGAAGTAAAGCTCTCACTGTGCAGATGACATGATACTGTACATAGAAAACCCTAAAAAGAGTATCAGAAAATTACTAGAGCTAATCAGTGAATTTAGCAAAGTTGCAGGATACAAAATTCACAGAAATCACTTGCATTTGTATTTACTAACAATGAAAAATCAGAAAGAGAAAGTAAGGAATCAAGCTCATTCACCACTGCAAAAACAATTAATTATCTAGGAATAAACTTACCTAAGGAGACAAAAGAACTGTACACTGAAAATTATAAGACACTGACAAAAGAAATCAAAGTTGACATAAACAGATGGAGAGATTATCCATGTTCCTGGGTAGGAAGAATCAATATCGTGAAAATGACTATACTACCAAATGCAATCTACAGATTCAATGTGATCCCTACCAAATTACCAATGGCATTTTCCACAGAACTAGAACAAAAAATTTCACAGTTCATACGGAAACACAAAAGACCCGGAATAGCCAAAGCAGTCTTGAGGAAGAAGAATGGAGCTGGAGGATCAATCTGCCTGCCTATAGATTATACTACAAAGTTACAGTCATCAAGACAGTATGGTGCTGGCACAAAAACAGAAATATAGAACAAGATAGAAAGCCCAGAAATAAACCCATGCACCTATGGATGCCTTATTTTTGACAAAGGAGGCAAGAACATACAATGGGGAAAAGACAGCCTCTTCAATAAATGGTGCTGGGAAGACTGGACAACTACATGTAAAAGAATGAAATTAGAACACTTCCTAACACCATACACAAAGATAAACTCAAAATGATGCAAAGACCTAAATGTAAGACCAGAACCTATAGAACTCTTAGAGGAAAACATAGGCAGAACACTCGATGCCATATATCAAAGCAAGATCCTCTATGACCCACCTCCTAGAGTAATGGAAATAAAAACAAAAGTAAACAAACAGGACTGATTAAACTTAAAAGCTTTTGCACAGCAAAGGAAACTGTAAGCAAGGTGAAAAGACAACCCTCAGAACTGGAGAAAATAATAGCAAAAGAAGCAACTGACAAAGGATTAATTTCTAAAATATACAAGCAGCTCATACAACTCAATAGCAGAAAAACAAACACCTAATCAACAAGTGGGAAAAAGACCTAAACAGACATTTCTCCAAAGAAGACATACAGATGGCTAACAAACACTTGAAAAGATGTTCAACACTGCTCTTTATTAGAGATATGCAAATCAAAACTACAATGAGATATCACCTCACCCCAGTCAGAATGGCCATCATCAAAAAGCCTACAAACAATAAACGCTGAAGAGGGTGTGGAGAAAAGGGAACACTCTTGCACCACTGGTGGGAATGTAAACTGATACAGCCACTATGGAAGACGGTATGGAGATTCCTTTAAAAACTAGGACTAAAACCACCATGTGACCCAGCAATCCTACTCCTAGGCATACACCCTGAGGACCATGGTTAAAAGACACATGTATCCCACTGTTCATCGCAGCGCTATTTACAACAGTTAGAACATGGATGCAATGCAGATGCGCACTGACAGATGAATGGATAAAGAAGTTGTGGTACATATACACAGTGGAATATTACTCAGCCATAAAAAGGGACACATTTGCATCCGTTCTGATGAGGTGGATGAACCTAGAACCTATTATATAGAGTGAAGTGAGTCAGAAAGAGAAAGATAAACATCTTATTCTAATGCACATATATGGAATCTAGAAAAATGGTACCAAAGGATTTATTTACAGGGCAGCAATGGAGAAACAGATATAGAGGACAGAGTTACGGACATGGGGAGAGGGGAGTAGAGGGTGAGATGTATGGGAAGAATAACATGGAAACTTACATTACCATGTGTAAAATAGATAGCCAATGGGAATTTGCTGTATGGCTCAGGAAACTCAAACAGGGGCTCTGTTATCAACCTAGAGGGGTGGGATGAGGAGGGAGACAGGAGGGAGGTTCAAAAGGGAGGGGATATATGTATACTTATGGCTGATTCATATCGAGGTTTGACAGAAAACAACAAAATTCTGTAAAGCAATTATCCTTCAATAAAAAATTTTTTTAAAAAATAGGAATAAAAAGAAAAAAAAAGAAAGATGCCTCCTGGCAGAACAGACTGTACATGGAGTGAGGGCCCTCTATAATTGCTGAAGGGCTGGAGGAGGGGACTCTGGAGTGTTCAATTAAGGGCAAGTTGGGGCACTGGTCCTCTAGGGGACCACTACCTGGGCCTGGAGGGGACTAGGAGGCCACCAGTGGAACTGCTAAATTAAAACATGCACTATCAGTGCATCAGAAAAATAAGGAGTAATGCATCTATGTATGGTGGACATGTGATAAACGAAAAATAACGTGTTAGCAGTGGGAGGATCTGGATGGTGTCCATATGGGTATTCACTCTATAATACTTTCAACTCTTATGTATCCTTGAAAAGGTTCATAATTAAACAAAATTAAACAAACGAACAAAATAACAGACTTGTAGCACCTGTCTATAGCTGCTATTACTCTAACTGGCCCTTTAGATGGCTGCAGGGTGACTGGACACTGCAAGGACAAGTCTGGCCCCTGCACAGGCACATCTGCCATGGCCATGAAGCTGGAGCTGTGGGAGATCAACTTTCTTACCTTCTTCACCACATCTGCCATCAGCAATGTCCCAAGCAGCAGGAAGATGGCCCCCACCTCGCCCCTCCTTGCTATCTTTTCTGCAATTCTTGCAAGTGTGCTTTAATTTGAAGAAAATTAGTCTGACCCCTTAATTCAAAGAAATCTGAGAGTCACGGTTCTTAGCTTCCTAGTGTCTGCAGTTTAGGGATACACCGAAGGAAATCATATGGAGTGACGTTAAGTGGGACAGTGAAAGACAGTTATATATCACTTAAGTGTGTAATGTAAAAAAAAGTCACAAATGAACTTATATACAAAACAGAAATAGAGTCACAGATGTAGAAAACAAACGTATGATTATCTGAGGGGAAAGGGAAAGGAGGGATCCATTGGGAGATTAGCACTGACATATACACACTACTATATACAAAATGGATAACTGATAAGGACCTGCTGTATAGCACAGAGACGTCTACTTGATACTCTGTAATGACCTACAGGGGAAAAGAATCCAACTATACTTCAATGAAAATTAAAAAAAAATAAAATATACACTTTAAAAAATAAGATTGTTGCATCTGGTCTTATCACTTCACAGCAAACAGGTGGGGAAAATAGGGAAACAATGTCAGATTTCATTTTCGTGGGCTCCAAAATTACTGCGGACAATGACTGCAGCCATGAAATTAAAAGACGCTTGCTCTTCGCAAGAAATGCAATGACAAACCTAGACAGCGTCAAAAAGCAGAAACATCACTTTGCCAGCAAAGGTCCATCTAGTTAAAAGCTATGGTTTTTCCAGTAGTCATGCATGGTTGTGAGAGTTAAACCATAAAAGAAGGCTGAGCACTGAAGAACTGATGCTTTCAGAGTCCCTTGGACAGCAAGGTGATCAAACCAGTCAATCCTAAAGGAAATCAACCCTGAATATTCATGAAGACTGATGTTCAAGCTGAAACTCCAATACTTTGGCCATCTGATGTGAAGAGCCAACTCACTGGGAAAGACCCTGATGCTGGGAAAGACTGAAGGCAGGAGGAGAAGGAGGTGACAGAGGATGAGATGGCTGGATAGCATCACCAACTCAATGGACATGAGTTTGAGCAAACTCCGGGAGATAGTGAAGGACAGGGAAGCCTGGTGTGCTGCAGTCCATGGGGATGCAAAGAGTCAGACAAGACTAAGCGAGTGAACAACAACAACCATTAAACCCACTGCATAAGGGTGCAGGATGCTTGGGGCTGGTGTATGGGGATGATCCGGAGGGATGATGGGGGGTGGGAGGAGGGAGGGGGGGTCATGTTTGGGAGTTCGNTTTTTTTTTTTTTAATTTGGCTGCATCGGGTCTTGGTGTGGCACGCAGGTATAGTATGCTTTTCAACCTCCAAACTCTAAGAGCTGACATCTATCTGATGTGCTGAATCCTGTGTAAAAGTCTTACCTGTTTGGCTTTCGAGTTCTTCCCAGCAGAATTCTTCTCACTTGCACTTCCGTCCATCCCTCTCAGAACACTGATGAAGTCCTTCTTGGAAACCGAGGATATCAACTTAGCTCGTTTTCTAATAGAGCCTCCAGCCTCTTTAACCTTTTCATCTACATTCTTTTGATGCTTTTGAACAGCATTAAATAACTGCACCACACCCCTATGGAACACAAATGATCAGAAAAATGTCATTAAATAACAATTACACTAGAACACAAACTCTTGAGGACAAGAGTTTCACTGCTCAGAAAAGAGGCAATCATCTAATATGCGCTCAAGTGAAAAGCACGGAATAAATCTGAAAAGTGAATGTACATTTCAATGAAATTGAATATAAGTATCTGAATAGAGAATAAATACATGTGAGTTGATCTATGGTTTTTCTCAGCTTCAATCTTTCTAAATCAACTTCTGAACAGATACTTCTCAAAATCTAATCATATAATGGCTGAAGACTTTAAGTGTCAATGGGATAAGCACAGGCTTTACAGTTAGCTATCTGATTATCTGAGGCTAGAAAGATCTCCTGGATCTTGATTTTACCTGTAAGTGGCAAAAATAATACTCAAGAAGCTTAGAAAGTATTCAGCTACCTTATCTGCAGGTCTTATGATATAAAACTAATTTTTTTTAAAGTTTATTTGGAGTACTTTGTTCTGAAGTTAAACTCACTGAAATTCTGAACATTAAGACTTATAGTGTCCATTATAGTAGTCACAGGCTACAGGTAACAGGTGAACACAAGACACAAGGCCAGAACAATGTTGCAGTGTGCTCCAAGTTTAAAATGCACACTAGATTTTAAAGATAATTAGTATGAGAAAAAAAATTTTTAATTTCATTAATACTTGTTTTGTATTTATTTTATGTTGAAATAATTTTAATATATTGAGTTAAACAAAATTTATCATTGACTTTAATTTCACTTCTTTGTTTTTACTTTTTTCAAGGAGGTGCTCAGAAAATTTTAAATTGCACATGTGACTCACACTGGATTTCTAGTCTATTTCTACCGGCCAGCACTGCTTTATGCCATCGACACCCCTTCCAGCTCTAAGCTTCTATCATCTATTCATGTTCCTGCTATAATCATCATCAGTGCAGGCGATCCACCACAGGTGCTGAGCATCTCTGCACGTTCTTGCTGGGTTCTGAAGAGCACAACGCCTGCTCTTTACCAGGCCGTTTCTCAGGGTTGTGTCTGCGGTGCGCAACCTTCAGAGATGAGGTAATGTCTCCCCCCAGACAAAGAGCAGGCTTGTTACCGGTCCCCATAAAAGCAACGGATCCCCAGATACAGTGTTCCTCTGCTGTAACACAACCCACCACATGCACAGGCATCTGTCAAGGGCACCTGCGCCGCCCCCGGGGACACAGGGAACCGGTGGGAATGTGAAGCCCTGGCTACAGCTTCAGCCGTGAGTAACAGTCCTTTGTCTCTGACCTACAAGCGTCTTGTCCTCTGCCAGAATCCAAGAAACCTTACCAACCTAGCTTATTTGTTTATAAGTTGGGTAAAATTCCATATGCTTCACAGCAGGGCTGGGACCACGGTGCCGAGAGGGAGATGCCCAGGGTATAAAATGTAAGGGGCACTTACTCTCTGGCACCAATCCTGTACTCTTCTCAGCTCTGCGTGGGTATTAATTCATTTAATTCTCAGAGAAATCCTATAGTGTAGGTATAACGTTCTCGCTTGTTTCCACGGATAAATAAACTGAGACAGAAGGAAATTAAGTAACTGCCCAGGGACACCCAGCTAGTAAGTCAGTGCTGGGATCAGTTAGCAGTCTGGCTCTGCTCTCACTCCCTCACCCATCTGGCCTCACTAGCTCACCATCCAATACCCAGATGGATTGCTGTAGGCAGCTACAAAGTTAAAAGGGATTTCACTGAATGTAACTGTTGTATTCTTTAAATGGTAATCCAACTGCTACCTCCTTCACGGAGCCTTCCTCAACTCCATACACAATCTCCCATCAGATGTTCCCAACACACAGGACACACCTTTACTCCCAAAGAGACCAGAACCCTCCCCCGCCCCCTGCCCTGCCCCAGATAACTGGGCAAGGACCTTGCAGCAGCCACCAGATTCTATTCATCTCTGGGCACAGAGAGACAGCATCAACTAAATGTTGGTGTCAATATTAAAAAAAATGCTGAGTGAAAGGACAGCACGAAGCTGCTATAAGGTATAATCTGTTAGGTCTTAAGTATAGTGCAAGATAATGAAAACAATCACCTCATGCCATAAATTTAGATAAGCATCCTCAGAGCAACACAGGTAGAGGTCTGATCATAATGTTCTCGTGACCATAAAACAGAAGATGATCCGAAATAGGGTCATACCAAATACACACTTAGACCATTAGACTCTTGCCTCCTGAGACCTCCAAAATCTGTGCCTGAATCCTGTATTAGGTAGGCAGGCTGAGATATAAATCACCTGGCTCTGACCAGGCAGAGCTTAAGAACCAAACCTCGTCAGAAATGGATCACTACAAAGCTTCAGTGCACTTAATTTTTAAAGGGCAAGAACACTGTCTTACCTCGTAGCAATTCTCTGAAGATTTCTCTCCGTTTCTTTGTCTTTGACAACATCTGGCTTTACTCTGCACATCATTTCCCATTCCCGCTTCTTATCAAGCTGTGTTACAAATAGTGTTATGTGAAAGAATATTAGGCATTTTTGAAAGTGCAGCACACTTTGATATGATACTCTGTGAAAGGACAAAGGTAATAAATCATTTGAGCTTTAGTTTGTCATAGGGCCTTTCAGAAACCCACCCTTTCGGGGGTCCGGCTCCGGGAGCCTGCGGTTAGCGCTCGGCGTGTCATGTGAGAGGCACCAAGTGAGCAGCAGGCAGCTCTCCCACAGCAGGAGCCTGGAGCACCGCCAGTGTGCGGGGCCAGGAGGGCCAGGCTGGGGGTGAGTGAGGGAGCCCCGTGCCCAGCCTGCCATCACCAGAAGCCTCAGAGGGCAGCATCAGCACGACGCCAAACCACCCTCTTCCGTAACCACGAGTTTAAGCACACTTCTCTTTATTTTTAGAACCTGACTTCCCCAGCGGCCGGAATTATTAAGCTCTTGTATCAGCTTTTAAAAGAACAGCATGGTAGCCTACTAGCGCTGTAATAGATAGAGCCTATTTAAACAGTGACTGTTCTTCTTTCCTCTTACGGCACATCTGACCACTGTCCTTGCCGTATATGGCTTATCAGTCACAAATTACAGCAAGTTGACTCTCTAAGACAATGCAGATATAGAAACGGATTAGGAAATAAGAATATCCCACAGACGACATCATCTCATTCAAAACTGTTCTCAGGGGGTTTCCTGATCTCAGATCCTTGCTTCTCCAGGTCCCCTGCTCAGGTCAATATATCACCAAACATCAAATATAGTGAATACGATGAACTAACTATCAAGAAGCTGGTAATAAACATCAAAATCAGGAAGAACCAGTGGGAAAAGTCTCCTTTTATCTTTTCCTTTTCTTCTCATCTGATCTCTCACTATGTATTAACGAAAACATCTGTTCACAGTAAAACCAAATCTTTGCTCTTGCTATACTCTGAAGCCTTTTTAAAGAAACAGATTCTTCCCCAAATCGGATATTTTAACTATAATGAAATTCATTGTCAGATTATACCAGAAATAAAAAACCTTACTTTTAAGTTTAAAACAGTCAACCCTTAATTATCTCTTGTATCGAGGGGATAACAGGCATGCATGATCCCCAGGTATTTTTTAACTCTGAAATGTATTTCTTTACCTATAATTACAAATAGGTAGCCAATATTCTGGAAACCAATAATACTTAACATTAAGAAACAAACACAATTTACACAGACTCTACCCAGAAATATATACTCAAGAGCATCTGTGGCTGCTGTGTTGTGTTCCTAGATCAACACATGTGCTTTCATGCATTATGTGGACAGCATCAGCAAAGCTCTAGCACTCAAAGCTTTGGCCTAGAGCAGAGTCAGGAATTTCTTTCTGTTGGCTTTAAAATGTTGTTCTCTTACTGGAACATTGGGACTAGGGGTAATTAAGGATTCCGATACTTTTAAAGCCTCCTCTAGTTTTTGCCAAATTAAAAGAAAGAAAAACAAAGGTTCAAATTTTAAGTTGAAAAGCTATCAGTAAGACTTAGAAACAAAGTTGATCTTAAATAAAGTACAATGAGAATATTGAATTAGTAATAGAGTACTTTCTGTTTCAAAGAGCAGTACTTGAAAAGTTCCATCTTTACACAGCCTCCAACAGAGGGCACCCAGTATTAGAAACAAAGAAAACATTCATCTTGAAACAAGATAAGGGGATGGCGAACTTAAAAGGAAACAAATGCCACCTGAAACNTTCTGTTTCAAAGAGCAGTACTTGAAAAGTTCCATCTTTACACAGCCTCCAACAGAGGGCACCCAGTATTAGAAACAAAGAAAACATTCATCTTGAAACAAGATAAGGGGATGGCGAACTTAAAAGGAAACAAATGCCACCTGAAACTTACATTTTCTCTCCTTTTTATGTATAAAGTATCTCTTGGAAACTAGTACTTTTATATTGTCGTATGACGGTACAAAGTTATTTTTCTTTCATTAAACAATAGTATCTACTTCAGCAGCCAAATAGTTTAGACATATTAGTGTTCTACCGTTCATTTATTATTGCTTATCTTTGTAATACAAAACAGCAGACTTATAAGTCCAACTTCTGGCCTTTCATTAGCAGACAGCACCAGTCTAGCTTCTTCCATCAGTGGTTTAACAAAAGATACAATGAACTCTAGTTTATCCATCAGTAAAATAGTTTGTTTTCAGAACTGCAACCAACCCTGTCAATGACATCATCACAGATTTATATCATAAAATAGATTTTAAGCTAAAAGTAACTAACATGATTCTATTAGTTCAGAGTTAACTTTATTAATAAAGTCAGCATCTGAACAGGTAAGTTGAATAAGATATTCAAACCCAGGAGTCACTGGCACAGGTATAAGCACTTGACTTTTAAAAGGATACACTTCCTTGGAGTTCACGTTTTTACTGTTTTGTTTAGATGAATAAAAAACATGTTCAAGAGAATGATTCAGACTAGGTTTCTGAACACAGCCTTGGTTATCCACTCACAGATAAAACACAAGTTACAAGCTGGAATGCTAACTGGACAAACACTGGAAGGAGCAATCTGGTACCAATGAGAACCAGCCTCGACACCCCAATGCACACCACAATTAGTAGGACACACCTGTTTTCTTTTCTCCAGTCTCTCTTGTTTTAACTTCTCTTTTTCCTTCTCCAGCTCTCTGCTTCTGACCAGGACGGTGGGTTTGCTCTCCGGAACCTTCTTGCTCAGGATTCTAGCCATGGCATCTGCCCAGCCCGCGTTAGCCCCCACACTGGCCTCTGCAGCACTGTCGCCACCATCCTCGCGGGGCTCGGCTTCACCTGCGCTGTCAGCTGCTACTGCTTCATCACCAGAGGGGAAGTGATGTTTTTCCAATCCACAGCTTCCTAGCGAACCTAACAGGAGAAACAAACTAAACTTTAACACTGGAGGCAGGGTTTGGCAAGGCCATGGTGAGACCCCCCAGGGGCCTTCCTTGGGCTAATGGCTTGGCAGGACCCTCCATCCTACCGTCACCCACCCGCAAAGACCTGGCCCGGCCACGTGGACAGGGGAGGCCACCACAGCGTCAGCACCCAGGACGCAGGGAGTGGAAGTCAATCCACCAGCCTCAGGGCATCCTGGGGCCAATGGTGACAGATGCTGCCATGGGGCTGCTGCAGGGTGTGCTCAAAACCACAGGCTTTTACTTGTGTTATTAAACTACTTGAAGAGACTAATAAATATTATTTTAAAAACAAGTAACAACAAAAACTTTAATCTGTCAAGAAAATGGAATAGTGTTTCCACAGCAGAGAGAAGTCAGAGTAAGTCCTCTGAGGGCTTTGGCCCAGATGTTTAAAATCCTGAATCCTGGTACGGAAAAATCTAAACACTTGTTTCCTTTTATAGAATCTGCATATAACATTAATAAACTGGGTTTATTAATGGGTTGCAACATTTTTGAAAAAATAATCTAATGAAGTGATATGTGCCCAAAATTTGACTCCACTGCTGGATGGCCAAATGAAAATATCAAGTTTTGAGTGAAGGATACAAATTTGTACTGTGGAGTTGTACCATGCAGAACCACCCAGAACCACCCAAAGAAGCATACACACAAAACTATGTCATCTGTAAGATTCAAACGGCTGAGATCAGAGGAGCGGCCAGAACACGATCCAGTCAGTGGCCTCGCTTGGAAACCAACTTGCTGAGAACCCCTGGGTACTTTAAGTTTTGCAGTCTGTCTCAAATTCTGAAGCTCACTGCAGTTTAACAACAAGAGCACACATGCCAGTGAAATCTGTGTGCAACTGTATGATTCCAAGCCTTCTGAAGAGCTGCTGCTTTGCTCTTCAAAAACCTGTGGAACTAAATTAGGAAATACTTCAAAAGTAGTTTTATATTAGCTCATGGCTACGATCAAAGAGAATGGAACTGACCGTATAGTCCAGCTCTTCCACTCTGAGTGATCCTCCCTAACCTCTTGACTTGAAGTCATGAATCAAGACAGAACTGCTGAAAAGACTTGACTTAGCTAGTCATCACTACACTTGCTTTTTGGTATTACATTTGCCTAATATCTTTGTTTCTTTGATTGCTGAGAACTCATGAAACAAAAGGATGGAAAACTAAGTATTTACCACATTTCAAACAAAAATTTGTAGCATATTAGAAAATGGCAAATAAAAATATATAAAACAAATCAGTTTATACATATATAAAATGAGTCTCAAGCATAGGCGTAAAAAGGAAGTTATCTTCAAAAAGTAACAGAACAATACATAAAATTAAACAGAGAGCAAAATAATACTTTAAAAAAGCATGATCTTACATAAAGTATGTTAACGGTATCAAAAAACTAGAGGAAATGATAAAGAAACAAGAATCATTAATAATTCTACTGCCCTAATGTGTTGCATATTTCCTAATTAAAAAAAAAATTGAAAGATAACTTAATTTGACACATAATTTGAAGCCTCCACTGTATCCTCTATGCCTGGCAAATTTAAATCTGAGAACATGACAAGGATGTGACATGCAGGTTTAGATGATATAAAAATGCTCACTGCTTGCAATGTAAGAGAAAGTATACAAATTTTGCCAAACAAAAGCTGAAAGCACTACCATTCGACGAAAATCTGTGTGTCTACTATATACCAGATTTCAGAGCCCGGAAGCATCTCCAGGACCAGCGTTCTCTGGAAAGTACAGCGAGAAACAGAGTCTGGAGAATGTAGTTAAGCGAAAAACATGTATGTTAATACAGAATATGTTTATTTCTCAGAGCCAGCAGCACTGGAGAAGTACTAACCACAAAATAAACAATTCTTTGAAAAGTGCTTCTTCTAGGTATGCATCCATCTAAATGTAAAGAGGCACAGTGGTTTGTGTCAATGAAGCATCTCTGAGAGGTCAGAAGCAGAGGTCTTTACCGGCTCCTGGTAAAAAATGTCAGCACTGCAACACTGACACCTAGTGCTGTGTCCTATGAAGCCACACACAATCTGCAGTGAATGTAACCTAGTCACCTACACTGTAAAGGCAGCCCGAGACGTGCTGTGTCCTATGGAGCCACACACAATCTGCAGCGAATGTCACCTAGTCACCTACACTGTAAAGGCAGCCCAGGACCTTCTGGTTGATAAGCCACTTCAGTCTCCATTTCTAAACCTGGGCTGTTTTTCTTTGGTGTGTTTCTTAGCCAGCTCGACTACAACAACATGCATGCTACGGACACAATAAATTCATGAAGTTTTATAACACCATTTCATACAACCTGCACTTACTCCAATTAAAAAAAAAAATTCCAGAATTTGCTGCAGTCATGGCTTTTTCTTATATTTTTAAAAGGCCCTAACTCAGTTTTCCATCATGCCATGACCAATGGAAATGATGGTATTTTCTAGAAATAAATTTAAATATGTCAATGTTATGAGGTCAGCTAGCATATTACAAAACAAAGTTTTATTCTGGAATACCGAAGCGAATCACTACACAAGTCAGAAAATAGAAATGGCCCTTAAAAAATTTACTGTGGCCAATGAAGACGAGATTTTTTTGAATTTACCACAAACTGATATTCAACAGAAGTGGGTGTAACCCAGAGATCTAAGGGCCCCAGATAAGCAAAAACTTCCTTTGAAGTCCTGTGTGTTATTTTAAACATCAACTCTAATTTTGCATTCTATTTTAAAAACCTGGAAATTAAGGAAGAGTGACAAAAAATGCTTACTGGAAGTAATAACTAATGGTTCCAACAGAACTTTCTGCGTTTATGGAAATGTTCTCTTATCAGAGCTGCCCACCAACCACAAGAGCCTAGTGGGTCCTTCACGTGGCTAGTATAATGAAGTCACTGAATTTTTTTTTTAACTTGACGAAGTTTTAATTCCTTCAGCATTACTAGTGGCCACCACATTGGGGAGGGCAAGGTTAGACTTTCGAGGTAATCAGGTAGGCAGAGGCATCTCTCCATCTCTTGCTGTACTTTCCCCAAACTTCCACCGGCCTTTCAAACTTGCCATCTGTCCCTCATCCCAGATACGGTGAGCTGCTGGCAGAAAAGTGAGTTATTTTCCTTAGTCTTTGGGACCAGGATAAAGTTTTTTCAAACTCACAGTCCTTCAATATTTACCGAATACTCGTGAATGAAGATGAAGGAAGGAGGAAATGAAAAATCTAGATTTTCCCCTTGAAGAAGTAAAATATTTAGTAGGATACATAAATCAGTTAACAGCAATAGAGAATTTTGGTTTAAAATTTGTAAGCATTCCTCTAGTAGAAAAACAACGAAGAAAAAGGTTTAGGGGTATCTTTTACAAAGATGATTTCAAGTTATTTCTTAGAGGTAAAGAGTGAGCCTGAATGACAAGAGAAGGAAAAAGCCAAAGAAGTAAGATTCTACAATAAGGCCAACAGAAAGAGGCGTGGGCAAGATCATTGAATCGAGAACCGAAACATTCTAGATTTGAGTCAATGCTCTGTATTAAAATTAAAATTACTACTGTAATCATCACTACGACAGTCCAGGCAGAAGAAACCAGCATGCCCAAAATGCATGGGGATGTTGAAGAAGATAGTGAAAGGAAGTCGCTCAGTCATGTCCGACTCTTTACGACCCCATGGACTGTAGCCTACCAGGCTCCTCTGTCCATGGGATCTTCCAGGCAATAGTACTGGAGTGGNCTCGGTCCATGGGATTTTCCAGGCAAGAGTACTGGAGTGGGTTGCCATTTCCTTCTCCAGGGGATCTTCCCAACCCAGGGATTGAACCCAGGTCTCCCGCATTGTAGGCAGACACTTTACTGTCTGAGCTAAAATGAGGATCACCCCACTCCATACTAATATACTGTTAGTCAGTATGCTGATTAACAGATCCACCCTCTTTTACATTATTATAATTCTACCCAGCTTCCCTTAATGTAACACTGCTGGCTCCTTTTTACTTGTGAACTTTATAATGTCACAACCATAAACAACCGGTGTAACCAGGTAAAGGAGTTCAAGATATAATCCAGACTGGTATCTGGGAAGATACCTGCCAGTGAATCCAGTCTGTAGGTGAATGGACTCTAAAGATTGCACAATGTTAGGAAGATGAAATTAAAAGCTTGTGTTCTGAATACACCCAGAGAGGGACAATGAGCAGCTTCCATAAAAGCTCTTCTGTCAAGCTTGTATGAGGCGAGGAGAGGCTATTAGGGAAATGTGTGGCATTTCCCTAATACTAGTACTCTTGCCTGGAAAATCCCATGGACGGAGGAGCCTGGTAGGCTGCAGTCCATGGGGTTGCTAAGAGTCGGACACGACTGAGCGACTTCCCTTTCACTTTTCACTTTCATGCATTGGAGAAGGAAACAGCAACCCACTCCAGTACTCTTGCCTGGAGAATCCCAGGGACAGGGGAGCCTGGTGGGCTGTCGTCTATGGGGTCACACAGAGTCGGACAACGAAGTGACTTAGCAGCAAACCCTTTCCCAGAAAGCTCCTGGTAAATGTAACTGTCAAAATGAGAGAGAAAGCCAAGAGAAAAGAAGACATTTAGTCCCAGAAACAGAGGCTACTGCACAGGAAAGAGACAAAGGGAATTCCCAGGACAGTGATAAAGCAGAGCTGAAAACAGACAGTGCATACCAGGTAAAAAAACAATCAGTTTGGATTGTAGCAGGATGACCATGAAGAAAGTAGTACTGAGAAGGGTTTAGGAATTGTTTTTGCAGAGTGTAGGAAGGCTTTGGTGCATAAACTAAGCAAATGAGAAGAGGCAGCCATTAATTCCAGGAAAACAAAAGCTATAAGGAAATAAGTTAAAGAAAGAAAATAATATTACCGTGCATTACTTTGCACGGCAATGAACAATGTTTACAGTGAATATTGATTTAGCCAAAATATGAAGATATCATATTAGAAAGACCAAGTATTAGATATATGGGGGTGAAGGAATGCTAAGAATGCCAATTCTGTATCTTTCACTAAAGATAATAATATTGAGAGTGAGATAATATAAATATTATTTAATATACGGAGGTAAATACTAGTAGGAAGATCTATTACTTTGGGGTGAGGGAATGAAACAAGGGGTAGAGGCAGATGGGGAAGGATACTGGCTATTTTATTTTGAAATTGTGTTCCTATTGCTTTGAAAACAAAATTAAACAAAATATAATGATGCAGGAAAAAAGAAAGGTTTTGAGAAAAGGAATTTGTTCAGTGCCATGACACAGTTCATGGCACCCCACTCCAGTTCTCTTGCCTGGAAATCCCATGGACGGAGGAGCCTGGTAGGCTGCAGTCCATGGGGTCGCTAAGAGTTGGACACGACTGAGCGACTTCACTTTCACTTTTCACTTTCATGCATTGGAGAAGGAAATGGCAACCCATTCCAGTGTTCTTGCCTGGAGAATCCCAGGGACGGGGGAGCCTGGTGGGCTGCCATCTATGGGGTCGCACAGAGTCTGACACGACTGAAGTGACTTAGCAACAGCAGCAGCATGACACAGTTTAAAAATATTTGTCACAATGTCTCAAAGTTTCTAATAGCTTGCAGGAGTATGGAAATTCTTGAAACAGGGTTCTTCCAAAAAAAAAAAAGTAATGTTTCTAAAATCATGAGTCGGCCTAAGGAGTCAAAAACAAACAATCAAACCACACACACCACCACCAGCACTCCTGAAGTATGCTGACTAACAGATCCACCCTCTGTTACATTATTATAATTCTACCCAGCTTCCCTTAATGTAACACTGCTGGCTCCTTTTCACTTGTGAACTTTATAATGTCACAACCATAAATAACCGGTGTAACCAGGTAAAGGGGTTCAAGATATAATCCAGACTGGTATCTGGGAAGATACCTGCCAGTGAATCCAGTCTGTAGGTGAATGGACTCTAAAGATTGCACAATATTAGGAAGATGAGATCAAAAGCTTGTGTTCTGAATACACCCAGAGAGGGACAATGAGCAGCTTCCAAAAAAGCTCTTCTGTCAAGCTTGTATGAGGCGAGGAGGAAAGGCTATTAGGGAAATGTGTGGCATCAAGGGTGCTAGGACAAGGTGAAATGAGAAAGGGAAATCTTATTCTCTACTTAATCAATATCCTCCTTTACCCAGTTCATTAATGTCTCACTCACTGGCACACCAAATCTATTTCCACTTTGGCCTTCCCTCCTCCTCTTCAGTTGCCTTGAAAGTCCACCTACTTCCACTAGACACAGACTAAACTGCTCTTATGTCCTGAATGAATATTGGCTACTCTGAAATTCTCCCCACAAATACGGACAGCCACTTATTTACAGCTGTTATACTCGGTGTAACTGGCAATGACAAACAGTCTAAATGGACTAGTTAGAATCTCTATGTTGTCATGCTAATCTTATTTACTTATTTCCTTGAGGTCGTGTGTCTACCTGAATTGTAAACCTTTAAAAGATACAAGGATAGCACTAGGTATAAATAGGTACTTAATGTTTTCCTATAAATGTATGAAAACAAACATTTTTTAAAGAAAGAAAATGTGCCAGAGTAATCACTGGTGTGGGGTAGGTAGCTCTAGAAATAAATTTTTTAAGCCAAGCCACTTCGGTTAACATCTCAAACAGTTTTTGACCTTGTCGCAGATTACTACCATGCCTGTGATCACTGAAGTAGGAAAAGTCAAAGGTCAAGGGCAAAAAAGCAAATGGTAACAAAGAAAATACAATGATGCCACTGAAAAGAACCCTTCATATATTTTCATAACTCATTAAAAATTAATCCCAAAGCAAAAACAAATGCTTCTATTAAAAGTTATTTTGAAACCAACAAGGAAAAGGGGAAAGAAAAAAAACCTTTATCCTTTTCCATCAGCTCTTTCTCATTCAATGCTGCTTGACCTTTCTCCAATTCTTACAGTAAAACACTCTTTTATCATGAGTGAGGGCAGTCTGTTAAAACTTTTTAACTTAAAAGTATAAATGCCCAATCATAGCATTCATGTCTTCATAATTACTTCTGACAAACTTTAAAAGGCAGCACTAGTGAGCACACTTACATAAATATGCAAAATGTGAATCCTTCTGATATTCAGAAGATAGATAAAATTCAAACAGCTTAGAAAACTTTTGTCAAAATTAGATAAAATGGCAACTTAATCAAGAAACTTGAAGAATACTTCAACTCTAAAAGAGCATGAAATTCCTAAATGCTCTTCTTGCCAGAGTTTCTATTGTTTTCCCAAAATACAAACAAAAATTTATGATAAAAACTCTAGTTTCCTGACTGAAGTTCTCTTTGTTGTCAACAGAAAACAATCCTTCAAATACAACGATGTACTTTGCTTTAATTTAAAAAGTAAATAAGCCCTTTTGAGAGTAAAGCACATTTCAGAACCTTTCACTTGGTACAGTAAAAAGAAAGCTGTTGGGATTCATAGGTCAGAGGGCTGGAGAAGCAGAGCTGCATGCCAAGGATCATGAAAAGCATTTACGTTCTTTATCTCNAAGCCCTTTTGAGAGTAAAGCACATTTCAGAACCTTTCACTTGGTACAGTAAAAAGAAAGCTGTTGGGATTCATAGGTCAGAGGGCTGGAGAAGCAGAGCTGCATGCCAAGGATCATGAAAAGCATTTACGTTCTTTATCTCCCAACCAGCCGAGTATCATCAAAGCTGCCTCAGCACAAGGATGAGTTTTCATCATACTTCCTAAAGCTCCAATTCTTCATTTTTAGAAATTATGCACCATGTCAATTACTACTGTGGCTTAACAGTCTCATTTGAAGCTGTGTCCCTCACTTGGCCTTCTATTCTACAAAATGCACAAAACGCAGGATTTCAGAGAGAAGACCGTCCTATCTCTAAAAAATTTACCTAAATCTATCAGTTCCTGAGTTTTAACAGTAAGGCCCTGGCATCTGTAACTGGCAACTTCCACATTGAGTAAGTAAGTCATCATGAAACATAAGAATACAGAGTTAAAGTAGGCTGTGGGCATGTGGAAATCTTAACATCTGAAAAGAAAAAATATTAATTCTATAGTATGCTTTTTTTTTTTTTTATTTGGCTGCATCGGGTCTTGGTGTGGCACGCAGGTATAGTATGCTTTTCAACCTCCAAACTCTAAGAGCTGACATCTATCTGATGTGCTGAATCCTGTGTAAAAGTCTTACCTGTTTGGCTTTCGAGTTCTTCCCAGCAGAATTCTTCTCACTTGCACTTCCGTCCATCCCTCTCAGAACACTGATGAAGTCCTTCTTGGAAACCGAGGATATCAACTTAGCTCGTTTTCTAATAGAGCCTCCAGCCTCTTTAACCTTTTCATCTACATTCTTTTGATGCTTTTGAACAGCATTAAATAACTGCACCACACCCCTATGGAACACAAATGATCAGAAAAATGTCATTAAATAACAATTACACTAGAACACAAACTCTTGAGGACAAGAGTTTCACTGCTCAGAAAAGAGGCAATCATCTAATATGCGCTCAAGTGAAAAGCACGGAATAAATCTGAAAAGTGAATGTACATTTCAATGAAATTGAATATAAGTATCTGAATAGAGAATAAATACATGTGAGTTGATCTATGGTTTTTCTCAGCTTCAATCTTTCTAAATCAACTTCTGAACAGATACTTCTCAAAATCTAATCATATAATGGCTGAAGACTTTAAGTGTCAATGGGATAAGCACAGGCTTTACAGTTAGCTATCTGATTATCTGAGGCTAGAAAGATCTCCTGGATCTTGATTTTACCTGTAAGTGGCAAAAATAATACTCAAGAAGCTTAGAAAGTATTCAGCTACCTTATCTGCAGGTCTTATGATATAAAACTAATTTTTTTTAAAGTTTATTTGGAGTACTTTGTTCTGAAGTTAAACTCATTGAAATTCTG
Organism: Oreotragus oreotragus; assembly: GCA_006410675.1. Lineage (NCBI taxonomy): Eukaryota > Metazoa > Chordata > Mammalia > Artiodactyla > Bovidae > Oreotragus > Oreotragus oreotragus. The sequence continues at coordinate 42,031 of SJYX01011531.1, forward strand.
AACATTAAGACTTATAGTGTCCATTATAGTAGTCACAGGCTACAGGTAACAGGTGAACACAAGACACAAGGCCAGAACAATGTTGCAGTGTGCTCCAAGTTTAAAATGCACACTAGATTTTAAAGATAATTAGTATGAGAAAAAAAATTTTTAATTTCATTAATACTTGTTTTGTATTTATTTTATGTTGAAATAATTTTAATATATTGAGTTAAACAAAATTTATCATTGACTTTAATTTCACTTCTTTGTTTTTACTTTTTTCAAGGAGGTGCTCAGAAAATTTTAAATTGCACATGTGACTCACACTGGATTTCTAGTCTATTTCTACCGGCCAGCACTGCTTTATGCCATCGACACCCCTTCCAGCTCTAAGCTTCTATCATCTATTCATGTTCCTGCTATAATCATCATCAGTGCAGGCGATCCACCACAGGTGCTGAGCATCTCTGCACGTTCTTGCTGGGTTCTGAAGAGCACAACGCCTGCTCTTTACCAGGCCGTTTCTCAGGGTTGTGTCTGCGGTGCGCAACCTTCAGAGATGAGGTAATGTCTCCCCCCAGACAAAGAGCAGGCTTGTTACCGGTCCCCATAAAAGCAACGGATCCCCAGATACAGTGTTCCTCTGCTGTAACACAACCCACCACATGCACAGGCATCTGTCAAGGGCACCTGCGCCGCCCCCGGGGACACAGGGAACCGGTGGGAATGTGAAGCCCTGGCTACAGCTTCAGCCGTGAGTAACAGTCCTTTGTCTCTGACCTACAAGCGTCTTGTCCTCTGCCAGAATCCAAGAAACCTTACCAACCTAGCTTATTTGTTTATAAGTTGGGTAAAATTCCATATGCTTCACAGCAGGGCTGGGACCACGGTGCCGAGAGGGAGATGCCCAGGGTATAAAATGTAAGGGGCACTTACTCTCTGGCACCAATCCTGTACTCTTCTCAGCTCTGCGTGGGTATTAATTCATTTAATTCTCAGAGAAATCCTATAGTGTAGGTATAACGTTCTCGCTTGTTTCCACGGATAAATAAACTGAGACAGAAGGAAATTAAGTAACTGCCCAGGGACACCCAGCTAGTAAGTCAGTGCTGGGATCAGTTAGCAGTCTGGCTCTGCTCTCACTCCCTCACCCATCCGGCCTCACTAGCTCACCATCCAATACCCAGATGGATTGCTGTAGGCAGCTACAAAGTTAAAAGGGATTTCACTGAATGTAACTGTTGTATTCTTTAAATGGTAATCCAACTGCTACCTCCTTCACGGAGCCTTCCTCAACTCCATACACAATCTCCCATCAGATGTTCCCAACACACAGGACACACCTTTACTCCCAAAGAGACCAGAACCCTCCCCCGCCCCCTGCCCTGCCCCAGATAACTGGGCAAGGACCTTGCAGCAGCCACCAGATTCTATTCATCTCTGGGCACAGAGAGACAGCATCAACTAAATGTTGGTGTCAATATTAAAAAAAATGCTGAGTGAAAGGACAGCACGAAGCTGCTATAAGGTATAATCTGTTAGGTCTTAAGTATAGTGCAAGATAATGAAAACAATCACCTCATGCCATAAATTTAGATAAGCATCCTCAGAGCAACACAGGTAGAGGTCTGATCATAATGTTCTCGTGACCATAAAACAGAAGATGATCCGAAATAGGGTCATACCAAATACACACTTAGACCATTAGACTCTTGCCTCCTGAGACCTCCAAAATCTGTGCCTGAATCCTGTATTAGGTAGGCAGGCTGAGATATAAATCACCTGGCTCTGACCAGGCAGAGCTTAAGAACCAAACCTCGTCAGAAATGGATCACTACAAAGCTTCAGTGCACTTAATTTTTAAAGGGCAAGAACACTGTCTTACCTCGTAGCAATTCTCTGAAGATTTCTCTCCGTTTCTTTGTCTTTGACAACATCTGGCTTTACTCTGCACATCATTTCCCACTCCCGCTTCTTATCAAGCTGTGTTACAAATAGTGTTATGTGAAAGAATATTAGGCATTTTTGAAAGTGCAGCACACTTTGATATGATACTCTGTGAAAGGACAAAGGTAATAAATCATTTGAGCTTTAGTTTGTCATAGGGCCTTTCAGAAACCCACCCTTTCGGGGGTCCGGCTCCGGGAGCCTGCGGTTAGCGCTCGGCGTGTCATGTGAGAGGCACCAAGTGAGCAGCAGGCAGCTCTCCCACAGCAGGAGCCTGGAGCACCGCCAGTGTGCGGGGCCAGGAGGGCCAGGCTGGGGGTGAGTGAGGGAGCCCCGTGCCCAGCCTGCCATCACCAGAAGCCTCAGAGGGCAGCATCAGCACGACGCCAAACCACCCTCTTCCGTAACCACGAGTTTAAGCACACTTCTCTTTATTTTTAGAACCTGACTTCCCCAGCGGCCGGAATTATTAAGCTCTTGTATCAGCTTTTAAAAGAACAGCATGGTAGCCTACTAGCGCTGTAATAGATAGAGCCTATTTAAACAGTGACTGTTCTTCTTTCCTCTTACGGCACATCTGACCACTGTCCTTGCCGTATATGGCTTATCAGTCACAAATTACAGCAAGTTGACTCTCTAAGACAATGCAGATATAGAAACGGATTAGGAAATAAGAATATCCCACAGACAACATCATCTCATTCAAAACTGTTCTCAGGGGGTTTCCTGATCTCAGATCCTTGCTTCTCCAGGTCCCCTGCTCAGGTCAATATATCACCAAACATCAAATATAGTGAATACGATGAACTAACTATCAAGAAGCTGGTAATAAACATCAAAATCAGGAAGAACCAGTGGGAAAAGTCTCCTTTTATCTTTTCCTTTTCTTCTCATCTGATCTCTCACTATGTATTAACGAAAACATCTGTTCACAGTAAAACCAAATCTTTGCTCTTGCTATACTCTGAAGCCTTTTTAAAGAAACAGATTCTTCCCCAAATCGGATATTTTAACTATAATGAAATTCATTGTCAGATTATACCAGAAATAAAAAACCTTACTTTTAAGTTTAAAACAGTCAACCCTTAATTATCTCTTGTATCGAGGGGATAACAGGCATGCATGATCCCCAGGTATTTTTTAACTCTGAAATGTATTTCTTTACCTATAATTAGAAATAGGTAGCCAATATTCTGGAAACCAATAATACTTAACATTAAGAAACAAACACAATTTACACAGACTCTACCCAGAAATATATACTCAAGAGCATCTGTGGCTGCTGTGTTGTGTTCCTAGATCAACACATGTGCTTTCATGCATTATGTGGACAGCATCAGCAAAGCTCTAGCACTCAAAGCTTTGGCCTAGAGCAGAGTCAGGAATTTCTTTCTGTTGGCTTTAAAATGTTGTTCTCTTACTGGAACATTGGGACTAGGGGTAATTAAGGATTCCGATACTTTTAAAGCCTCCTCTAGTTTTTGCCAAATTAAAAGAAAGAAAAACAAAGGTTCAAATTTTAAGTTGAAAAGCTATCAGTAAGACTTAGAAACAAAGTTGATCTTAAATAAAGTACAATGAGAATATTGAATTAGTAATAGAGTACTTTCTGTTTCAAAGAGCAGTACTTGAAAAGTTCCATCTTTACACAGCCTCCAACAGAGGGCACCCAGTATTAGAAACAAAGAAAACATTCATCTTGAAACAAGATAAGGGGATGGCGAACTTAAAAGGAAACAAATGCCACCTGAAACTTACATTTTCTCTCCTTTTTATGTATAAAGTATCTCTTGGAAACTAGTACTTTTATATTGTCGTATGACGGTACAAAGTTATTTTTCTTTCATTAAACAATAGTATCTACTTCAGCAGCCAAATAGTTTAGACATATTAGTGTTCTACCGTTCATTTATTATTGCTTATCTTTGTAATACAAAACAGCAGACTTATAAGTCCAACTTCTGGCCTTTCATTAGCAGACAGCACCAGTCTAGCTTCTTCCATCAGTGGTTTAACAAAAGATACAATGAACTCTAGTTTATCCATCAGTAAAATAGTTTGTTTTCAGAACTGCAACCAACCCTGTCAATGACATCATCACAGATTTATATCATAAAATAGATTTTAAGCTAAAAGTAACTAACATGATTCTATTAGTTCAGAGTTAACTTTATTAATAAAGTCAGCATCTGAACAGGTAAGTTGAATAAGATATTCAAACCCAGGAGTCACTGGCACAGGTATAAGCACTTGACTTTTAAAAGGATACATTTCCTTGGAGTTCACGTTTTTACTGTTTTGTTTAGATGAATAAAAAACATGTTCAAGAGAATGATTCAGACTAGGTTTCTGAACACAACCTTGGTTATCCACTCACAGATAAAACACAAGTTACAAGCTGGAATGCTAACTGGACAAACACTGGAAGGAGCAATCTGGTACCAATGAGAACCAGCCTCGACACCCCAATGCACACCACAATTAGTAGGACACACCTGTTTCCTTTTCTCCAGTCTCTCTTGTTTTAACTTCTCTTTTTCCTTCTCCAGCTCTCTGCTTCTGACCAGGACGGTGGGTTTGCTCTCCGGAACCTTCTTGCTCAGGATTCTAGCCATGGCATCTGCCCAGCCCGCGTTAGCCCCCACACTGGCCTCTGCAGCACTGTCGCCGCCATCCTCGCGGGGCTCGGCTTCACCTGCGCTGTCAGCTGCTACTGCTTCATCACCAGAGGGGAAGTGATGTTTTTCCAATCCACAGCTTCCTAGCGAACCTAACAGGAGAAACAAACTAAACTTTAACACTGGAGGCAGGGTTTGGCAAGGCCATGGTGAGACCCCCCAGGGGCCTTCCTAGGGCTAATGGCTTGGCAGGACCCTCCATCCTACCGTCACCCACCCGCAAAGACCTGGCCCGGCCACGTGGACAGGGGAGGCCACCACAGCGTCAGCACCCAGGACGCAGGGAGTGGAAGTCAATCCACCAGCCTCAGGGCATCCTGGGGCCAATGGTGACAGATGCTGCCATGGGGCTGCTGCAGGGTGTGCTCAAAACCACAGGCTTTTACTTGTGTTATTAAACTACTTGAAGAGACTAATAAATATTATTTTAAAAACAAGTAACAACAAAAACTTTAATCTGTCAAGAAAATGGAATAGTGTTTCCACAGCAGAGAGAAGTCAGAGTAAGTCCTCTGAGGGCTTTGGCCCAGATGTTTAAAATCCTGAATCCTGGTACGGAAAAATCTAAACACTTGTTTCCTTTTATAGAATCTGCATATAACATTAATAAACTGGGTTTATTAATGGGTTGCAACATTTTTGAAAAAATAATCTAATGAAGTGATATGTGCCCAAAATTTGACTCCACTGCTGGATGGCCAAATGAAAATATCAAGTTTTGAGTGAAGGATACAAATTTGTACTGTGGAGTTGTACCATGCAGAACCACCCAGAACCACCCAAAGAAGCATACACACAAAACTATGTCATCTGTAAGATTCAAACGGCTGAGATCAGAGGAGCGGCCAGAACACGATCCAGTCAGTGGCCTCGCTTGGAAACCAACTTGCTGAGAACCCCTGGGTACTTTAAGTTTTGCAGTCTGTCTCAAATTCTGAAGCTCACTGCAGTTTAACAACAAGAGCACACATGCCAGTGAAATCTGTGTGCAACTGTATGATTCCAAGCCTTCTGAAGAGCTGCTGCTTTGCTCTTCAAAAACCTGTGGAACTAAATTAGGAAATACTTCAAAAGTAGTTTTATATTAGCTCATGGCTACGATCAAAGAGAATGGAACTGACCGTATAGTCCAGCTCTTCCACTCTGAGTGATCCTCCCTAACCTCTTGACTTGAAGTCATGAATCAAGACAGAACTGCTGAAAAGACTTGACTTAGCTAGTCATCACTACACTTGCTTTTTGGTATTACATTTGCCTAATATCTTTGTTTCTTTGATTGCTGAGAACTCATGAAACAAAAGGATGGAAAACTAAGTATTTACCACATTTCAAACAAAAATTTGTAGCATATTAGAAAATGGCAAATAAAAATATATAAAACAAATCAGTTTATACATATATAAAATGAGTCTCAAGCATAGGTGTAAAAAGGAAGTTATCTTCAAAAAGTAACAGAACAATACATAAAATTAAACAGAGAGCAAAATAATACTTTAAAAAAGCATGATCTTACATAAAGTATGTTAACGGTATCAAAAAACTAGAGGAAATGATAAAGAAACAAGAATCATTAATAATTCTACTGCCCTAATGTGTTGCATATTTCCTAATTTAAAAAAAAATTGAAAGATAACTTAATTTGACACATAATTTGAAGCCTCCACTGTATCCTCTATGCCTGGCAAATTTAAATCTGAGAACATGACAAGGATGTGACATGCAGGTTTAGATGATATAAAAATGCTCACTGCTTGCAATGTAAGAGAAAGTATACAAATTTTGCCAAACAAAAGCTGAAAGCACTACCATTCGACGAAAATCTGTGTGTCTACTATATACCAGATTTCAGAGCCCGGAAGCATCTCCAGGACCAGCGTTCTCTGGAAAGTACAGTGAGAAACAGAGTCTGGAGAATGTAGTTAAGCGAAAAACATGTATGTTAATACAGAATATGTTTATTTCTCAGAGCCAGCAGCACTGGAGAAGTACTAACCACAAAATAAACAATTCTTTGAAAAGTGCTTCTTCTAGGTATGCATCCATCTAAATGTAAAGAGGCACAGTGGTTTGCGTCAATGAAGCATCTCTGAGAGGTCAGAAGCAGAGGTCTTTACCGGCTCCTGGTAAAAAATGTCAGCACTGCAACACTGACACCTAGTGCTGTGTCCTATGAAGCCACACACAATCTGCAGTGAATGTAACCTAGTCACCTACACTGTAAAGGCAGCCCGAGACGTGCTGTGTCCTATGGAGCCACACACAATCTGCAGCGAATGTCACCTAGTCACCTACGCTGTAAAGGCAGCCCGAGACGTGCTGTGTCCTATGGAGCCACACACAATCTGCAGCGAATGTCACCTAGTCACCTACGCTGTAAAGGCAGCCCGAGACGTGCTGTGTCCTATGGAGCCACACACAATCTGCAGCGAATGTCACCTAGTCACCTACGCTGTAAAGGCAGCCCGAGACGTGCTGTGTCCTATGGAGCCACACACAATCTGCAGCGAATGTCACCTAGTCACCTACGCTGTAAAGGCAGCCCGAGACGTGCTGTGTCCTATGGAGCCACACACAATCTGCAGCGAATGTCACCTAGTCACCTACGCTGTAAAGGCAGCCCGAGACGTGCTGTGTCCTATGGAGCCACACACAATCTGCAGCGAATGTCACCTAGTCACCTACGCTGTAAAGGCAGCCCGAGACGTGCTGTGTCCTATGGAGCCACACACAATCTGCAGCGAATGTCACCTAGTCACCTACGCTGTAAAGGCAGCCCGAGACGTGCTGTGTCCTATGGAGCCACACACAATCTGCAGCGAATGTCACCTAGTCACCTACGCTGTAAAGGCAGCCCGAGACGTGCTGTGTCCTATGGAGCCACACACAATCTGCAGCGAATGTCACCTAGTCACCTACGCTGTAAAGGCAGCCCGAGACGTGCTGTGTCCTATGGAGCCACACACAATCTGCAGCGAATGTCACCTAGTCACCTACGCTGTAAAGGCAGCCCGAGACGTGCTGTGTCCTATGGAGCCACACACAATCTGCAGCGAATGTCACCTAGTCACCTACGCTGTAAAGGCAGCCCGAGACGTGCTGTGTCCTATGGAGCCACACACAATCTGCAGCGAATGTCACCTAGTCACCTACGCTGTAAAGGCAGCCCGAGACGTGCTGTGTCCTATGGAGCCACACACAATCTGCAGCGAATGTCACCTAGTCACCTACGCTGTAAAGGCAGCCCGAGACGTGCTGTGTCCTATGAAGCCACACACAATCTGCAGCGAATGTCACCTAGTCACCTACGCTGTAAAGGCAGCCCGAGACGTGCTGTGTCCTATGGAGCCACACACAATCTGCAGCGAATGTCACCTAGTCACCTACGCTGTAAAGGCAGCCCGAGACGTGCTGTGTCCTATGGAGCCACACACAATCTGCAGCGAATGTCACCTAGTCACCTACGCTGTAAAGGCAGCCCGAGACGTGCTGTGTCCTATGGAGCCACACACAATCTGCAGCGAATGTCACCTAGTCACCTACACTGTAAAGGCAGCCCAGGACCTTCTGGTTGATAAGCCACTTCAGTCTCCATTTCTAAACCTGGGCTGTTTTTCTTTGGTGTGTTTCTTAGCCAGCTCGACTACAACAACATGCATGCTACGGACACAATAAATTCATGAAGTTTTATAACACCATTTCATACAACCTGCACTTACTCCAATTAAAAAAAAAAATTCCAGAATTTGCTGCAGTCATGGCTTTTTCTTATATTTTTAAAAGGCCCTAACTCAGTTTTCCATCATGCCATGACCAATGGAAATGATGGTATTTTCTAGAAATAAATTTAAATATGTCAATGTTATGAGGTCAGCTAGCATATTACAAAACAAAGTTTTATTCTGGAATACCGAAGCGAATCACTACACAAGTCAGAAAATAGAAATGGCCCTTAAAAAATTTACTGTGGCCAATGAAGACGAGATTTTTTTGAATTTACCACAAACTGATATTCAACAGAAGTGGGTGTAACCCAGAGATCTAAGGGCCCCAGATAAGCAAAAACTTCCTTTGAAGTCCTGTGTGTTATTTTAAACATCAACTCTAATTTTGCATTCTATTTTAAAAACCTGGAAATTAAGGAAGAGTGACAAAAAATGCTTACTGGAAGTAATAACTAATGGTTCCAACAGAACTTTCTGCGTTTATGGAAATGTTCTCTTATCAGAGCTGCCCACCAACCACAAGAGCCTAGTGGGTCCTTCACGTGGCTAGTATAATGAAGTCACTGAATTTTTTTTTTAACTTGACGAAGTTTTAATTCCTTCAGCATTACTAGTGGCCACCACATTGGGGAGGGCAAGGTTAGACTTTCGAGGTAATCAGGTAGGCAGAGGCATCTCTCCATCTCTTGCTGTACTTTCCCCAAACTTCCACCGGCCTTTCAAACTTGCCATCTGTCCCTCATCCCAGATACGGTGAGCTGCTGGCAGAAAAGTGAGTTATTTTCCTTAGTCTTTGGGACCAGGATAAAGTTTTTTCAAACTCACAGTCCTTCAATATTTACCGAATACTCGTGAATGAAGATGAAGGAAGGAGGAAATGAAAAATCTAGATTTTCCCCTTGAAGAAGTAAAATATTTAGTAGGATACATAAATCAGTTAACAGCAATAGAGAATTTTGGTTTAAAATTTGTAAGCATTCCTCTAGTAGAAAAACAACGAAGAAAAAGGTTTAGGGGTATCTTTTACAAAGATGATTTCAAGTTATTTCTTAGAGGTAAAGAGTGAGCCTGAATGACAAGAGAAGGAAAAAGCCAAAGAAGTAAGATTCTACAATAAGGCCAACAGAAAGAGGCGTGGGCAAGATCATTGAATCGAGAACCGAAACATTCTAGATTTGAGTCAATGCTCTGTATTAAAATTAAAATTACTACTGTAATCATCACTACGACAGTCCAGGCAGAAGAAACCAGCATGCCCAAAATGCATGGGGATGTTGAAGAAGATAGTGAAAGGAAGTCGCTCAGTCATGTCCGACTCTTTACGACCCCATGGACTGTAGCCTACCAGGCTCCTCTGTCCATGGGATCTTCCAGGCAATAGTACTGGAGTGGATTGCCATTTCCTCCTCCAGGAGATCTTCCCAACCCAGGGACTGAACCCAGACCTCCTGCATTGTAGACAGACGCTTTACCATCTGAGCCACCAGGTATCTATAAAATATAAAGAAGTTCACATAGGCTGAAACTGTAGATGTGGGGATTGAACAGCAAGAACTGGGTGTGAAAAGCTGGTTAGTTTATAAAAATAAGCTGGTCTGATTTGCCATCCAAGAAAAAAAACACGTCAAGCCCCAGGTTCTGCACTATAGGTGTGTACTTCCAGTAAGCAGCCAAACTGCTACTGCTATTTTCACCTCCCACTTACCTCAGATTCCTCCTTTTAAGAAAGTTTCTCTACTGGATTAAGAAGGTTTTTCTTTTAAAACACAATTATCATTTGGGAGCACTAAGGATATTGCTTAACCTTGATCTTCAGTTCAGTTCAGTCACTCAGTCGTGTCCAACTCTCTGTGACCCCATGAATCGCAGCACGCCAGGCCTCCCTGTCCATCACCAACTCCCAGAGTTCACTCAAACTCATGTCCATCGAGTCGGTGATGCCATCCAGCCATCTCATCCTCTGTTGTCCCCTTCTCCTCCTGCCCCCAATCCCTCCCAGCATCAGAGTCTTTTCCAATGAGTCAACTCTTCGCATGAGGTGGCCAAAGTACTGGAGTTTCAGCTTTAGCATCAGTCCTTCCAAAGAACACCTAGGACCAATCTCCTTTAGAATGGGCTGGTTGGATCTCCTTGCAGTCCAAGGGACTCTCAAGAGTCTTCTCCAACACCACAGTTTAAAAGCATCAATTCTTCGGTGCTCAGCTTTCTTCACAGTCCAACTCTCACATACATACATGACCACTGGAAAAACCACAGCCTTGACTTGATGGATCTTTTTTGGCAAAGTGATGTCTCTGCTTTTGAATATGCTATCTAGGTTGGTCATAACTTTCCTTCCAAGGAGTAAGCGTCTTTTAATTTCATGGCTGCAATCACTATCTGCAGTGATTTTGGAGCCCAAAAAAACAAAGTCTGACACTGTTTCCCCACCTATTTCACACCTTTAGAGTTTACTCTAAATCAAACAGAACTTGTAAAAATTTTAGATCAGTTAGTAGTGGTTAGAGAGTAAAGACATAGAACTCAGGCTGCCTGATGCAGTCTTAACTCTAGACACAAACCTACATGACTTTTCTGAAGGTTTTTACCTTCTCAACCTTAGTTTCCTCATCTGTAAAAATGGCAATAAAACAGTACCTACTTCACGGGGTTTTATGATAATTAATTCAGTTTCTTAAAAGAGTGCCTAGCCCATAAGAAACGTTTTCATGTCAATCACACCCCTCCCCGCCTCCACCCCTATACCCTTCAAGACATACATAATGTGGCTGCAGAGAAGGCAGGAACAAAGAACAAACAGCTCTGGTGGCTGGAATCTACAGGACATGTGAGGTGCTGAATGGGAAGCTTTAGATGACCTGTTACCAGCACAGGGGTTAAGCACTCAGACTCTAAAACAAGCAGACGTGGAGCTATGCCCCATTTCCAATACTTCCTACTAGCATCATCTTGGGCAAGTTACTTAACCTCTTTGTGTCTCAGTAAACTGGGAACAAAAACAGTACCTACCTCACTAGGTTGTTATGATGATTAAATGAGATAAAACAGGAGAAGCACTCAGCACCGCTCTGGCACCCAGCAGGCATTAAATGGATGACAATACTCAGACGACAGACAAGGAGACTAAGAAGCTGGGAGCCAGAGCAGGGAGGCATCCCAAAAGTTCTAAGCAGGACTGACAAAAGACAGGGGGAGGAGGAATAAATTCTCCCTCCACTACAATTCCAGGCAGGCTTGGCTCTCCTCTAACCCATACGCCAGGGGTTCACGGTGAGCAAGACACCTTTGATTCTGTTTCAGAAGCGGTCGACTATCTCTGTCCTACAGCCTCCCAAGCACTCTAAAACAATGATGAATATTAACTAGCCAGCAAGTGTTTAGGGCTAGGTACTATTTAAAGTGCTTTTTACACATTATCACTTAATCCTCACAACACTCTCTGAGATGCTACTATTATTCTATTTACAAGGAGAATGCTTCTGAAGCTTAGAAAAGTTTTAAAAATGTTCAGAGTCACAAAGTGAACAAGGTGGGCTGACAGGGTGCTGATTTCTAAAGCACTACACAAAGCCCTGAATCCAAGATTCAACTCAGATTAAGGTAACTGAACCAAGGCCGAGAGTAGCCACAATATACTGGGTTGGCCAAAAAGTTCATTTGGGTTTATCCTACCAAAAACCTGAACAAACTTTTTGGCCAACTCAATAGCTTAATAAAGCTTGAATTAAAAGGGGAATTTCTCTCTAAGCCACAGCTAACCAGAATGGCCAGTGCTCACATCCCACTCTCATTTTGCCCAAAGTCATACAGAGCTCCCAAGTCCAGGTATTAAAACATCTGTTCTATCACACCATGTGCTCTTTCCTGCCCTTTACTACTTAATTTAGAATATTAAAAATTGATACTTGAAAACTTTTTTAAAAAGCATTTACCTCTTAAAAAAAAAATGAAGTTACTCAGGTTTCCATAAAAATAACCAAAAATAAGAAAGTTTTACCATGGGACAAACTGTCGGATGTGATTACTATGTGCTATCTGGGCAAACCAGACAGAGCCTGGAAGTAGTCTGTTTCCTGAGTCTGTTCTATAAATTGCTAAACTACTCAAGTAGGACTATGATATACTTCATTTCTTAGGCATGTTCCTTTGCTATTTTAAGTAACTTAAACGATGCAGGAGGTTATAAGCTACAGTTTGATGAAAAGTTTATTTATAGCAAACCAGACAGAGCCTGGAAGTAGTCTGTTTCCTGAGTCTGTTCTATAAATTGCTAAACTACTCAAGTAGGACTATGATATACTTCATTTCTTAGGCATGTTCCTTTGCTATTTTAAGTAACTTAAACGATGCAGGAGGTTATAAGCTACAGTTTGATGAAAAGTTTATTTATCTGCTAGGTTATGACATCTTAAATACTTCTTTGTAGTTTATCAAAAAAGGAAGGGATTGCTCCTAGGACCTTCTAAACTGGATTGGTATCAAGTCTTGTTTTAGAAGTATATGGCCGTTATTCAAATATGTGACCAGAATAATTCAGAAAAAAACGAAATTAGCATTCCTCCCTGCTAGTTTATAGACATATGGACACGTGCTCTGAGGGGGCAGTCAATCACTCAGTGGCACTGGACCAAGGCTTTTTTCACATGGGTTGATTTACCGACTACAGAGCTTTCTTTTTTTAAATAAAGATTACAATCTTAAGCAAGTAGCCATTGCATATAAACCTCCAACAGTGCATAAATTCTGTAAGTCTGAGTAATTCAGTAACTCAGAGGTAGAGGTTATCACTGCTGTTGTTTAGTCACTAAGTCACGTTTTGCAAGCTTGTGAACTGTAGCCCACCGGGCTCCTATTCCATAAGATTTCCCAGGCAAGAATACTGGAACGGGTTGCCATTACTGCTCTTTAAAATACTTGGTATCATCACCACTGTTTTCATTTTTTTCACCTGAATTGATCTACTGAATGGGAAGGCTGTGTTTTTTATTTAGACTACAAACGTAAGAGCCAAGCATACACAATATCTAAACCACCAACAAGGAATTAATAAATCTGAGTAGTTCCAGGTTAACTCATGTAGGGGTGTCATCCTCTCCTTTATAATGCTTGGCATTTATATATTACTTGAATGCTGACTAGAGCATTTTACCTTACACATATCTCTGATTTGGGATCATTCGCAATTTTACTACGACCGAAGTTTACACCCTACTGAAGAGTATTACAATTTACCAAAACTTACAGTCTGAATCATTTTGCTATCATTCAAGTTTATATCACATATAACTTCTGCTAATCTGTAACCTCAGTGATATCCAGTACATGAGAAGAGTGTAAAGATCACATTAAGAGAAGTTTCCAATTTTATAATAAATGGATATCACGTATCAGGATTCATGCCAAGTTCTGAAACACAGCTTTTACCAAAGCTTTAAGGTAACAGAACTAGGAAACTTCTGCAAAGTCTGATAAACAATATCCAAGAGTTTTACACTCATGAAAGCACAATTTTCTACCTTTCTTACACAACATGTCAAAGAAATTAAAGCCAGAAGATAAAAAATAAAAGTGCAAACAACACATGGGGTATACTTGTGTGTTTTTCTAGGAAATGTAAGTAGCATCTTGCTGAAGGAAGCTGCTTCCAAATGCTGATCTAAGGCACATCCTTATCTATTTTTATGAACCAATTAAAATTCAAAGATAAGTCTCTGACTCAACTTCCTGATGAAATGAGCTGGTACACTTCAATAACAAGGCTGTAACGTGCACGCTGATTCCTCATGTGTCTGAAGTCCACTTCAATCGCCTGCCTCTATAGTCTCTTAGAATCCAGCTTCTGTGAATTTTTAATGACTTAATATAGTTCTGCCAAGGCCACATGTACACAAATATCTGAATTACAAAAGCTATTTCCGGGGACTTTCCTGGTGGTCCAGTGGTTAAGAATCTGCTTTCCAATGCAGGGGACACAGGTTCGATCCCTGGCAGGGAGCTAAGATCCTGCATATTGTGGGGCAGCTAAACCCACTTGCTGCAATTAATACTCGAAGCAGCCAAATTAATAAATAAATTAAAAAAAGAGAGAAAGCTGTTTTTATGTATCACTTTTCCAGAAATATCTGATTTCACAGGAGGAAAAAAAAATCAATTGCTTAACATTAAATAGAAAATTCTGAGTTAAACCAAAGGAAAACATCTCCATCCAAAGGGCCTACATTACTGAATTTATTAAATAAAAGGCCTTTTATTATTCGTCTTTATTGAAGAGACACATTCTAAATCCGGAAAGAAAAGGCAGAGGGAGACAACTAAATAGAAATCTAGAGAAGCTGGTCAAGAGAAAGTGAAGAAGAAAAAGAGTAGCTAGTGACCCAGCATAAGCACGGCGAGGAGGGAGGAGAGCAGACGTGTTCAAGAGATGAGGAGTTCAGACACGGGGTCACCAGCAAGCCAGGGGGCAGCAAGATGTGTGCCCAGAGGAGTAAACAGCCGTCAGGTCACATGTAGATCCCCAGTGCACAGCGACACGGGCCATCCTCCTTATTCACTGGATTCTGTTCTGAAGATGAAATCATGAATTCAGACTGGCAAATATTAAGTGCACGCTATCCACAGAACAACTAGGCAGAGACAAGCCATGGTTGTCAAAATCACTATCACTAAATAGAACCACTATTAATGCCTAATTTTACCATGAAAACAAGATTGAATGGTTAATTACAGAGTAAGAAAGATAGAATTAAGAGATAACACCTGGCATCTATGGACTGAACAGTTTTCCACTGAGAGGCTTTCTACTATAATGGAAAACAGTATCTCCAACCCTCTGTCTCCTCATTTAGAAAACAGAGAGACCATCAGCTCCCTTGTAGGGTTACCTGAGGAAATTTAACCTCTTTTCTGGAGAAAGCTCCGGCTTATAAACATTGCTGTTATCAAAGGCTGGAAGGCTTATTGGGTGGCCGAGAGATGGGACTAGCAGTTATGTTAGATCAGAAAAGATGTCACAATCATGACTCCAAATATTTATGAGCAGGCTGTTGTTATTTAGTCGCTAAATAGTGCCTGACTCTTTGCGAAAGCTTATAAACATTGCTGTTATCAAAGGCTGGAAGGCTTATTGGGTGGCCGAGAGATGGGACTAGCAGTTATGTTAGATCAGAAAAGATGTCACAATCATGACTCCAAATATTTATGAGCAGGCTGTTGTTATTTAGTCGCTAAATAGTGCCTGACTCTTTGCGAACCTACAGACTGTCGCTCACCAGGCTCCTCTGTTCATGGGATTTCCCAAGCAAGAACACTGGAGTAGGTTATCATTTTCTTCTCCAGGGGATCTTCCCAACCCAGGGATCGAACCCAAGTCTCCTGCACTGGCACGCGGATTCTTTACCACTATGACGCAAGGGTATGGTATTTATTTTATGGTTATCATGTGCCAACCATTAAATTAAACGCCTTACATACATGAGCCCATTGAATCTTCACAACAATCTTGAGGAGACACTATTACCACGTCCATTTTATGGATGAGGGACCTGAAGCAAGTTCCCTCCTAAGAAGCCCAAAGTCCCTCTAAAACGCAGTAAAAACACAGATGCCTCTTATACAACTGAGAAAAGAGTGATCATTTATTTCTGGAGATAATACATAGATTTTAGGAGAAAAGAAAGGAAAGGAGGGGAGAAGAGAGGAAGGAAGGAAGACTACAGTTATCAACAGCAGAAAGAGTGCTATAAAATCTGACCACAAAAACACCCCTTAGTGATCGAATCTTCAGTTCAGTTCAGTTCAGTCATTCAGTCGTGCCTGACTCTTTGCAGTCCCATGAATTGCAGCACGCCAGGCCTCCCTGACCATCACCAATTCCCAGAGTTCACTCAAACTCACGTCCATCGAGTCGGTGATGCCATCCAGCCATCTCATCCTCTGTTGTCCCCTTCTCCTCCTGCCCCCAATCCCTCCCAGCATCAGAGTCTTTTCCAATGAGTCAACTCTTCGCATGAGGTGGCCAAAGTACTGGAGTTTCAGCTTTAGCATCAGTCCTTCCAAAGAACACCTAGGACCGATCTCCTTTAGAATGGGCTGGCTGGATCTCCTTGCAGTCCAAGGGACTCTCAAGAGTCTTCTCCAACACCACAGTTTAAAAGCATCAATTCTTCGGTGCTCAGCTTTCTTCACAGTCCAACTCTCACATCCATACATGACNCAATCTCCTTTAGAATGGGCTGGTTGGATCTCCTTGCAGTCCAAGGGACTCTCAAGAGTCTTCTCCAACACCACAGTTTAAAAGCATCAATTCTTCGGTGCTCAGCTTTCTTCACAGTCCAACTCTCACATCCATACATGACCACTGGAAAAACCATAGCCTTGACTAGACGGACCTTAGTCGGCAAAGTAATGTCTCTGCTTTTGAATATGCTATCTAGGTTGGTCATAACTTTCCTTCCAAGGAGTAAGCGTCTTTTAATTTCATGGCTGCAGTCACCATCTGCAGTGATTTTGGAGCCCCAAAACACAAAGTCTGACACTATTCCCACTGTTCCCCCATCTATTTCCACTGTTTCCCCATCTATTTCCCATGAAGTGATCGAACCTTAGGGAGTGGAACAAAAACCTGTCTCAATACCATGGTCTGTTCATAACCAATGCTTGCTTAAGATTCTGTGGCCCTGCTCTTTTACTTTCCAGAAAGTTTTGTTTTGTTTGATCATTTCTGTCCTCCTGGTTCATCAACCGTTTTTCTGACCCCCATCAGAGGTCAGAGAAAAAGCTACAGAGCTAGCTCCAATACTGGCTGTGTCCTCTATCAACTTATCAGCTTATGCACTGCGGGAGCAAGGTATAAACTCTCTACAACTCATTTTCTTACAAGTAAAATGAGCATAATATTAAAAATAACCCTGTCTTACAGGATTGTTTTGAGAATTAAAGTGATACAGTACCTATTACAATGAGAATTAAAGTGATACAGTACCTAAACTATTATTATTACTACCTAATTCCTCTAACAGGAATATACCCAAAATTCATGGTGCTACGAATTTATTTGGAAGTTGGTTGTCTAGAAAACTGAATGCTTTCCTTCTGAAAAACATTTCAAGTGGGGACCTCCTCTCTGTCTTCACTGTACTTTTCTAGTGCAATCCCTAACAGAGCTTTGCAACTTTGCCTAACTGTTCTAGCACTCTACGGCAGTCACCATACAGTTGGCAGTGATACTTATAAAGAAGTGGCATTCTCTTGCTTAAAACGTCTCAAGAGCTCCATATTGCCTACTAGTAGAGAATCCAATCTTCTTCATATGGCACACAGGGCCCTTTACAATCTGGCTTTATCTTGTTCCTAGATGGGGAGGGGGGGGGGTGCACCCTTAAAACACTTAGATAACTGCGATCCTATATCCTAGAGGTTTTTCATCTAATGAACAATTTTCAAATAGCTTACACCACTTATAACACAAACAGCTCAATTCAAATATTTTTCAAGCCAATCCCAGCCAGTCTTAAGGAGACAACTGTCCTGGAGGAGCCAGGCTGAAGGCTTTTTTGAAAAGCCAATCTCCAGAAGACAGCCTTTCCAAAGGAATAGGCCAAAGGCTGAAAAATCTTGCACCATTTCAGGGAAGCAACCATTGTTTCCACAGGAATGGGCCAAAGGCTAGTCAGCTTCAGTGAAATTGGCTGATCTCAAATTCAGACCAGAGTGCCAACTAGTACTCACTCAGAATAATGCCTTAACCAGAAAGACAAAATCTTTATAGAGATAACTCAATAACCCTAGAGAGCTTCAAACACAAAGAGTGTGTGAGCTTGAATCCAGGAGAAAGATGTATTTTCAAACTCCAGGGCTTGCTCAACCCTGGAGGTAAGCAACAATGGGTTCAATTGTGGGTACTCCATCTGTTTGCACATCAGCCCCTAAGCCATCATGAATTTTCTATGGTCCTCCCATAGGTCACCAAAATGTTGACCCAAAACAGAGTGCCAGCTATTTCTCCAGCAAGATGGCTTTATTTGGAAGCAGCATGGAACTGCAATTCAGGATCTGAAATCATGGTGGGCTACATGTAAGTTTCCCACTTGGAAGAACATGGACAACACTTTTTACAGTGCAGAAAAGGAAGTTGGAGAGCTAGATTAAACAGAGTCCATTGCTTTTCACTGAGTTGTTGCCACGCAAAAAAAGAAGTCTTTCTTCTTCCTGTTGGGCTCTTTTGTCATCACAGGGCTTGTGAGCTCCCTCCTTCTGGTTTCCCAACTCTAAGTCTTCTGTTAAACTTTTTAGTGCCAAACCTTAAGATTTTCAGGGCTTTTCCAAGATGGGTGATGGGTATAGGTGGGCCATATAACTGATTTGTCTAGTAGGTTTTGGCTGATATCAGACATGCTACTTGTACAAGGAAGAACATACCATGTTCTTTTGCAGAATTTCAGTGTTGCCTTAACTGTTATGCTCTATATGAATATTTATTCTGTAATATTCCCTGCTGAATAACAAGTATGCAAATATCTCACATTTTAGTGTATTTTAATGCAAATTTTTGCATAGTATGGATATAAGTACCAGGTGCCACCTTGTACCTTAAACCCTTATTATTAATTTTAAGGGATAGTGATTTAAAGATTCCACAGAAGCTGCTATTTCAGTCTGGGAAAAGCAGAAACAATACATTATCAAGTTTAGATAACTTTGCTTCTTCGGAGTTCTGGTACCATTTCCCAACTGAAATAAGGCCTTCTTCAGGGGTTGAACTTCCAGTTAGATTTGTTCTTTCCTCCAAGACTTTCAGACATTCTGTGTTTCACTTACCCCATTTGAATCTACATAATGATATCTGCTGGATCATTGAAAAAACAAGAGAGTTCCAGAAAAACATCTATTTCTGCTTTATTGACTATGCCAAAGTCTTTGACTGTGTGGATCACAATCAACTGTGGAAAATTCTGAAAGAGATGGGAATACCAGACCACCTGACCTGCCTCTTGAAAAACCTATATGCAGGTCAGAAAGCAACAGTTAGAACTGGACATGGAAAAACAGACTGGTTCCCAATAGGAAAAGGAGTACATCAAGGCTGTATATTGTCACCCTGCTTATTTAACTTAAGGCAGAGTACATCATGAGAAACGCTGGACTGGAAGAAGCACAAGCTGGAATCAAGATTGCCAGAAAAAATATCAATAACCTCAGATATGCAGATGACACCACCCTTATGGCAGAAACTGAAGAGGAACTAAAAAACCTCTTGATGAAAGTGAAAGTGGAGAGTGAAAAAGTTGGCTTAAAGCTCAACATTCAGAAAACGAAGATCATGGCATCTGGTCCCATCACTTCATGGGAACTAGATGGGGAAACAGTGGAAACAGTGTCAGACTTTATTTTGGGGGGCTCCAAAATCACTGCAGATGGTGACTGCAGCCATGAAATTAAAGACGCTTACTCCTTGGAAGAAAAGTTATGAGCAACCTAGATAGCATATTGAAAAGCAGAGACATTACTTTGCCAACAAAGGTCCGTCTAGTCAAGGCTATGGTTTTTCCTGTGGTCATGTACGGATGTGAGAGCTGGACTGTGAAGAAAGCTGAGCACTGAAGAATTGATGCTTTTGAACTGTGATGTTGGAGAAGACTCTTGAGAGTCCCTTGGACTGCAAGGAGATCCAACCAGTCCATTCTAAAGGAGATCAGCCCTGGGTGTTCTTTGGAAAGAATGATGCTAAAGCTGAAACTCCAGTACTTTGGCCACCTCATGCAAAGAATTGGAAAAGACTCTGATCCTGGGAGAGATTGGGGGCAGGAGGAAAAGGGGATGACAGAGGATGAGATGACTGGATGGCATCACCAACTCGATGAACGTGAGTTTGGGTGAACTCCGGGAATTGATGATGGACAGGGAGGCCTGGGGTGCTGTGAGTCACAGAGAGTCACAGAGAGTCGGGCACGACTCAACGACTGAACTGAACTGAATGGTAGCCAAAATTTACCTCCTTGCACAAAGCCAAGGCTACCAGCCAGTGAATTTTCAATAAGTATATTTTCAATGGTGCTAATAAGTATAGAAAAAAATATGCTGGGAATTTCGGGAAATTGTCTAGTATTGACAATTAACAACATCAAGTATCTAATTTGATTTGTATATATCAATTAGAGTGAGTAAAAAAACTTTCACAGGTTAATTTAAAGTAGCAGTATTGTTGCCCACTAATTGCAGCCATGAAATTAAAACATGCTTACTCCTTGGAAGAAAAATTTTGACCAACCTAGATAGCATATAAAAAGCAGAGATATTGCTTTGCCAACAAAGGTCCGTCTAGTCAAGACTATGGTTTTTGCAATGGTCATGTATGGATGTGAGAGTTGGGCTGTGAAGAAAGCTGAACGCTGAAGAATTGATGCTTTGGAACTGTGATGCTGGAGAAGGCTTTTTTTAATATAAATTTATTTATTTTAATTGGAGGCTAATTGCTTTACGATATCGTATTGGTTTTGCCATACATCGACATGAACCACCATAAGTATACACGTGTTCCCCATCCTGAACCCCCCTTCCATCTTCCTCCCAATACCATCCCTCTGTGTCATCCCAGTGCACCAGCCCTGAGCATCCTGTCTCATTCATTGAACCTGGACTGGCGATCTATTTCACATATGATATTATACATGTTTCAATGCCATTCTCCCAAAGCATCCCACCCTTGCCCTCTCCCACAGAGTCCAAAAGACTAGTTCACGTATTGCTGAAGCCTGGCTTGGAGAATTTTGAGCATTACTTTACTAGCATGTGCAGCAGCCCAAATGGATTAAGCTTCATTGGACTAGACAAAGATTAATAAAATAACAGATAACCAACTATTCTATTACATGTGTTTCTGTAGCATGGATTAGTTCATATGCAACTGGTAAACTGGGGAATCATATAGAATACAGAAGCCAGGTTGGCCCATGCACCATTTTTCCCAGGATAGTAATAGTCTGTCTACTGAGTAACCAGACCTCAACACCCACTACACTACACAGAAAAGAATGCTAGAGCTAGAACTAAGTCTTGGTCAAATCCTTCAACTGTCCTTTCACTTGCCAAGACCTGCATCTTCTTAGCTTATGACAATTTTCTTCTTCATTCTTCCAAAATCCTTTCCTACCTCTTTGCATTTGATATCCAAATGGTTTTGCTTGCTTAGGTTTCTGTTTGTCCTTGATACACACCTGGCCTTCCAGGTTTCAGCAAAGGATTTCTTTTAGGGTATTCCCCTGGTAGCCACATTCTTGTGACCTGGAACTGAGGCCAGGTATCTTAATGATCTTCATAGCATAATATTAGATAAGAAATACAGGAGGAACAAGGTAAGGTAGAGCACAGGTGATGTGAAGAGTTATTGGATGCAATTTTTAGTAAAGACAGTTGGTTATCAAGTAAGAAGCTCAAGGGAAAAAATGACGAGGTGTGAACTGGATTTGGGAGACACTGCTTTATGGGAAGTAGTTGAACCCATGGGTGAAAAAGAAGCTATTCTATGAGACAACGAATGCACAAGAGACTGAGACATAGGGAACATCAATATTTAAGGGGAAGTGTAAAAAATGTTAGGTCATTTGAACATGATGGAACCCAGAAAGTATAACATTTAGGAAATTTGAGTTCTAAGTACTCTGCCCATGTTAAAGCAAAGCAGACAATCCACTCTCTTTCTTAGATTTTAATAATCTATAAATTTAGGCCAGCAAAAATCAGCCTATAAATAAAAAACAGAGAATGTAGTATGAGATGTAAAGCAAAATAATTCCAGAAGGTTATTTATGAAAACTGACTCACAGCAAACTGAAGAAGGATTCAGAATGAGAGGCTAATAGAATGTGTACTTCCCTGGTCCTCCCATCAACTGGCATCCCACTGAGGAACAGATCCACAAATCCCAAAAGATAAGCCCTCAGGCCTTCCCAGGACCTTGGGATTCTTTGACAACAAATGCCTCTAGGCTTGCATTGCCTTCAAACATCTCAAGGACAAAACCGGTGCAAAACTTTGGCACCACTGTCTTTCATACTTGAAAATTCTGGGACAAGAGGAATTTGCTACAGTACTTGAAATTCAAATGTCCCAATACTCAAAAGTGAGTATCATGGCTATTGGGAGGGACAGGATAGCTAGTTTGATGTTAATCTGTGAAAAAGTACTAGAAGTGATTAGGAAAGATGAATTATAAATACTTAGGCCATGAAGTATCAACATGACTTCATTAACAAAGCAGAGCAAGAAAATCTCATTGCTTTTGACAGGAAACCAAAGTAATAACTCAGGGGATTGACATGGACATTATCTATGTAGCATTCAGAAAAATACCCCACGCCAGGGTAATATCAACTGTCTTGATTTATTCAGGACAGAGGGTGTCTCAGACACGGGGCTTTCTGTTTTAAAACCAAGAAAGTCTCAGAGAAACCAAGGCAAGCTGGTTAGGCTACTATGATGCTCTTGTGGATAAAATACTCAACTATGACCTAGAAGATTTTCTCATTAGGGCAATTTACAGTTACTTAAATAAGTACAGCCTACAAGTGTTGATTATTTGATCTAATTCAGTGGTGAAGCTTATCTCTAGTGGTATGCCATAGAGCTCTTTCCTCCTCTTTATGCTGCTGAACAGTGTCACCTATGATATGAAGTAAGAGAAGGAATTCTTATCAAAATAATAGATGATGCAAACATGGGGGATTCTGCAAATATCCATTTATTTAAGAAATGTTTACTGAGCATCTATTATGCTCTAAGAACTTCCTTAGGTCCTAGATGCAGCAGAGAACAAGGCAGACAAGGATCTTACCCTTGTTGTAGACAAACACAAATCTAGCAGGTGAGTGACATCAGCACCGTGATGACTTAATATGTTCCCTTTCTCTCCTCTTCGGTCTACAACTAGCAAAACATCTATACCTCAACAAAGGGGACTCTGTCCAACAGGCCAGGACACCAGAGAATGCCACACTTCTGTACATCTAAAGATAGGTGAACTGGAGCACACCGAGCAGGCACAACTTGGGGGACAGTGGAGGAAGTGCCTGTGATCGTGGACCTCCAGCCATGGCAGCTAAGCTCGTGGCCCCAGAGAACACAGCAGCACCAGAGGAGGTAGCACAGATGACAGCAGTCTCCTGGCCACAGAAGCACTTACCGCCACAGGGAAGCAGACAGTGACAAGGCCTGTGGCCCTCTCTGTCCATCTGCGAGGGGTCCTGAGACTCTGCCTCCGCCCCACACTCAGCAGCAGTGCCTAGAAACCCCACAATGCTGGTTGTGGCAGAGATACCCGTGACCCCAGCTCTCTCCCTACCCTCCTCCTGCCCTCACTGTGGAACAGCCTACAACTGAGAAGACCCCAGACATGGCAGAGGAACCAGTATCCAGGTGGCAACACCAGCAATGCTAGCAGCGGCGAGGCACCAAGGACCCCAGAGGTACAAGCAGTGGCAAAAGGTAGTGGCAGACAGAAAGTGTTGGCTCTCAAATAGAACCAGAGACAGCTCAGGAAAGAGAAGTGAAAACTTGTGCTGTGGGGGACTTCCCTGGCAGTCCAGTGTTTAAGACTCCATGCTTCTACTGTAGGGGGCATAGGTTTGATCCCTGCTCAGAGAACTAAGATCCCATATGCTGTGCAGCATCACTGGGGGCGGGAGGGGGTAAGGAACTTGTGCTACAGAGCCATGTACTTGAAAAGAAAAGAAAGGCTTCTAATTAACCAGTTGAATCATTATAGTCAACTTTTAAAAAAAAATTTTTAAAGTTTTACCTAAAGAAGCACAGTGTTCACTATTTCAAATGTGCCAGCAGAAAAACAAGTCATCAAGCACCATGAAGATATGTAGTAGCACAGTGTCACAAAAATAAAAAGACAATTCTCAGAAACCAAATTTAAAGTCAGGGAATACTGCATTCTAATGGATAGAGAATTAAAAATAGCTGTCATAAAGGAGCTACAAGAAAACTCAGAAGGGCTCAGGAAGAATACTTTACCAAAGAGATTGAAACTCTAAAGAAGAACCAAACAAAAATTTTGGAGCCAAAGAACTCAATAAACGAGATGAAAATGCATTAAAAGCACTGGAAATAGAGCAGACCATATGGAAGACAGAAACCTAGAAATGATACAGAGAGAAGAGAGAGAATTAAGGTCTAAAAAGAGGAGGAGGAAGCGGCAAAGGTGAGTGAGGAGGTGAGGGAGGAGAAGAAATTCTGTGAGAACTATCTGACTCTATTAGGAAGGGTAGCATTAAGATAATGGGATATTAGAAGGAGAAGAGAGGGAGAGGGGAGCAGAAAGTTTATTTAAGTGAATAATAGCTGAGAACTTCCCCAAACTGGAGAAAGAACTGGATATGCAAGTTCATGAAGCTGAAAGGACACCAATCTACGTCAATGCAAAAAGACCTCCTCCAAGATATATTATACAAAAACTGTCAAAAATCGACAATGAAAAAATTTTAGACAGCCAGGGAAACAAAAGATGGTAACCCACAAAGAAACCCCCATTAGATAATCAGTAGATTTCACAGCAGAAACTCTGTAAGCCAGGAGAGAGTAGACTCATATTCTCAAAATATTGAAAGACTAAAAAAAATGTCAGCCAAGAATATTCTATGCAGCAGAGTTATCATTCAGATATGAAGGAGAAATATGGGTTTTCCCAGATAAGCAAAAGCTAAGAGTTTATGAACACAAGACTCATCTCACAAGAAGTGTGGAAAGGAGCTCTTCTACCTGAAACAAAAAGGTAAAAGTATGAAAAATTTTGAGTTAGGTGATAAATAGAGTCAGAAAATTCCAAGAGTATATCAAAATAGATTATTCAAGAATTACACCATAAATGTTAAAGGGGGGAAAAAGTAAAAGTAACTATAGCTACTTCAATTTGGCAACAAACTCACAACATAAAACGGGAAAATTTGAGAC
This sequence comes from Oreotragus oreotragus, assembly GCA_006410675.1. Taxonomy (NCBI): domain Eukaryota; kingdom Metazoa; phylum Chordata; class Mammalia; order Artiodactyla; family Bovidae; genus Oreotragus; species Oreotragus oreotragus. The sequence goes on from SJYX01011531.1 coordinate 67,310, forward strand.
CAATTTCCCTTTGGTGTTGGGAAAACTGGACAGCCACATGCAAAAGAATGAAGACTACTATCTCACAATATACACAAAAATCAACTGAAAATGGACTAAAGGTTTGAATGTAAGATCTAAAACCATAAAAGTTTTAGAAGAAAACATAGGTAGTATGTTCTTTGACACTGGTCTCAGCAATATCTTTGGGGATATGTCTCCTCAGGCAAGGGAAACAAAAGCAAAACTAAACAAGTGGGACTACATCAAAGTGAAAAGCTTCTGCACAGCAAAGGAAACTATCATCAAAATGAAAAGACAATCTACCAAATGGAAGAAGATAGTTGTAAATTATACATCCAATAGGAAGTTAATACCCAAAATATATGAAGATTATAACTCAACCACAAAAAGCAAAACCAATTAAAAAATGGGTAGAGGATCTAAAGAGCTTTCTAGGTAGTTTTCCAAAGGAGACATACAGATGGCCAAGAGGCACATGAAAAGATGGTCAACATGACTAACAGGGAAATGCAAATCAAAACCACAATGAGACAGCATCTCATATCTATCAGAGTGCTCATTACCAAAAAGGCAAGAAATAACTGTTGGTGTGTGGAAAAAAGGGAACTCTCACATACTTCTGGTAGGAATGTAAGTCAATACAGCCACGATGAGAGAGAACACGGAGGTTTCTCAAAAAATTAAAAATAGAACTGCCATATGATCCAGCTATTCCACTTCTGGGTATTGATCCAAAGAACATGAAAACACGAGCTTGAAAAAATATATGTACCCCTATGTTCATCCCAGCATTATCTACAAGAGGTGAGATATGGAAACAATCTAAGTGCTCACTGATGGATGAATGGATCAAGAAACTGTGGCATTTATTTATTTAATGGAATACTATTCAGCCATGAAAAAACATGAAAATTTTGCCATTTGTGATACATGGATAGGACTTTGAGGGTATTATGCTAAGTGAATTAAGTCAAATGGGAAAATAAAAATACCCTATGATTTCACTTATGTGGAATACAAAAAACAAACAGAATACCCCCAAATAAAAGAACAAATCAAACCAAACAAAAACAAACAGAGATACAGAGAAAACAGCAGTGGTTACCAGAGGGAAAGGAGGTCAACTGCATACTGATGGATGGAAACTACATTTTTGGTGGTGAGCACACTATAGTGTATATAGAAGTTAAAACATATTATTGTACACATGAAACTGATATAAAATCACTGCAGATGGTGACTGCAGCCATGAAATTAAAAGACGCTTACTCCTTGGAAGGAAAGTTATGACCAACCTAGACAGCATATTAAAAAGCAGAGACATTACTTTGCCAACAAAGATCCGTCTAGTGAAGGCTATGGTTTTTCCAGTGGCATGTATGGATGTGAGAGTTGGACTATAAAGAAACTGAGTGCCGAAGAATTGATGCTTTTGAACTGTGGTGTTGGAGAAGACTCTTGAGAGTCCCTTGGACTGCAAGGAGATCCAACCAGTCCATCCTAAAGGAGATCAAGGGTGAGTGAAATCCCATTCTCTCGGATCCTCTCTCTCTCTCGTCTCGTTTCCAAGTCCTAGCACTAGGTGGGAGGTTCCCCACAGTCCTTGGGCCCTCAGCGTTGTGCCCCATCTGACTTTGAAATAGTCTGCCCATTTTGCAGCAGACTATTATTACTCTCTGAGAAAGTCCTGAGAACAGGGATGCCTTTTCTCTCGGACCTTTCTCCTTGCTTTCTCTCGCCCTTGTCTAACCTCCCTATTCGGACACAATGGGAAATTCTCAATCCCATCCCTCAAAATCTACTCTTCTAGGATGCCTTTTCTGAAACCTAAAAGCCTTTGGCTCCCAAGGAGAGAAAAGACCAAAAAGACTGATTTACTATTCTAACATTGTCTGGCCGCAACACAGACTTGATAATAGGTCCCAGGGGCCAGAAAACAGAACTCTTGATTACAATACTCTGGGATCTCGATAACTTCTGCTGCCACAACAGCAAGTGGTCAGAAATCCCTTCTGTCCAGGCTTTCTTCACTCTTCACTCTCAACCCTCCCTCTGTGAATCCTGTTCTACTTCTTAAATACTCTTAGCCCACTCTGGGCCACATCCTCCTAATACAATGTCTCCTGATCCCAGTTCAGACTTTGCTTCTTCCTTCGACCCTTTCGACCACAGCCCACCCCCTATCACTCCCAATCCTGTTGCAGCCCCTCCAAATCCAGTTCCACAACCTCCACCTTACACCCCCTCCTTCTCAAGCACAGGCCACTGCCACTGCTTCCAACCCCCCTGCCCTGCCTGTGCCAGAGGCAAGCTCTGAAACTTCAGCCCCATCTTCTAACCTGAGGGTCCCAAGGCTTTACCCCACCTCCCTAGACCCCCTCCCCATACCCGGTCTCAAACAACTTTAAAGCAGAAAACTTCACTGCAGGACCCTGCTCCTTTCCTGCTTCACTCCTCCCTTTACGGGAAGTAGCTGGAGCAGAAGGCATTGTTCAGGTTTATGTCCCATTCTCCCTCGCCGATCTGTCTCAAATTGAAAAGTGTCTGAGTTCCTTCTCTTCAGATCCTGATAATTATCTAAAAGAATTCAAATATCTTACCCAGTCTTATGACTTAACCTGGCATGATATTCACATTATACTTTCCTCTACCTTTCTCCCAGAAGAGAAGGAACGAGTATGGCGAGGAGATCTTTCAGAACCTCTAGAGCTAAAATCAAATACCTGTTCAGCCTTTAACACCTTTAAGCAAGCCATTCTCTCAGCCCCAGCACTAAAATTTCCTGAGCATCCTCACCCCTTTATACTCTACACTACTGAGAGACACAAAATTGCCCCAGGAGTTTTGGGACAAAATCCGGGCCCGTCCTTCACCCCTGCTGTTCAGCTATCAAAGCAATTAGATTCCACAATTCAAGGATGGCCAGCCTGCCTACGTGCCCTGGCAGCAGCTGCCCTCCTCACTCAGGAAAGTAAAAAACTTACTTTTGGAGCACCCACTGTCATTCACTTCGGGGAAGGCAATGGCACCCCACCCCAGTACTCTTGCCTGGAAAATCCAATGGACGGAGTAGCCTCGTGGGCTGCAGTCCATGGGGTCGCTAACAGTCGGACAGACTGAGCGACTTCACTTTCACTTTTCTCTTTCATGCATTGGAGAAGGAAATGGCAACCCACTCCAGTGTTCTTGCCTGGAGAATCCCAGGGATGGGGGAGCCTGGTGGGCTGCCGTCTATGGGGTCACACAGAGTCGGACACGACTGAAGTGACTTAGCAGCAGCAGTAGCAGCACTGTCATTCGCTTACCACATGACTTTAAGGACTTACTTTCTCACAAATCCATGACCCTTCTATCTCCTTCACACATCCAACTAATTCACGCCACCCTTCTCTAATTTCCCACGTTTTCCTTTGAACACTGTCTTACTCTCAACCCTGCCACACTTATCCCTAGTTCTTCTGAGCCCCCATCCATACTTGCAAAGAGGCATTAGAAGATCTGATGCCCCATTTCTCCCACACTTCCTCAACCCCGTTAAATAACCCTGACTTTACTTGGTATATTGATGACAGCTCCTCTACGACATCAGAAGGAAAAGAGATAGCTGGATATGCAATTGTTTCTGACACTGAAATTATTGAGTCCCAATTTCTCCCCTCAGGAACCTCTTCCCAAAAGGCAAAACTCATTGCATTAACTAGAGCTCTTACCCTTGCAGGTAACAGGAGAGCAAACATATACACTGATTCTAAATATGCTTTCCACATCATACCCTCATATGCTGCCATCTGGAAGGAACAAGGGCTCCTATCTATTAAAGGCTTACTCATAACTAACACCTCACTTATACTCCAACTTTTAAAGGCAGCTATCATGCCAACTGAAGTAGGCATCATACATTGCCGAGGTCACCAGGCAGTCTCAGACATGATTTTATGGGGAAACGATGCCGCAGACGGGGAAGCAAAACAAGCCTCACTCTGATCACCTGCTTAACAACTTATAGTAATTCCCAACATATAGACCCTTTACTTCCCCAAAGAAAACACGCGATTATTATAAGAGGTGGGGCTTCCCTGGTGGCTCAGAGGGTTAAGCGTTCACCTCCAATGTGGGAGACCCGTGTTCGATCTTTGGGTCGGGAAGATCCCCTGGAGAAGGAAATGGCAACCCACTCCAGTATTCTTGCCTGGAGAATCCCATGGATGAAGGAGCCTGGTAGGCTACAGTCCACAGGGTCACAAAGAGTCAGACACAACTGAACAACTTCACTCACTCACTTATTACAAGAGGGAGCACAAGGAGATTGGTAACCACAAGTAGATTGATTACAAAAACAGGGCCGCTATGTCCTTCCCCAATGTCAGGCCACACAGATTCTTAAGCACTAAACCTCTTTATCATCTCTTAAGACCTCTTATCACCTATCCTAACCTTCCTTCCCTCCTTCACTCACTCTTGCATTATCTGCTCCTTAGTCTCACCACAGGAACCCCTAAAGCCTGTTCCCTCAGTCCCAACATCAGGCTGGAGGACATATCTCAGTAGAGGACCGGCAAATTGACTTCACTCATGTGCCTCCAACAGGAGAAATAAAACTAATGCTCACTCTAGTAGACACTTTTTCAGGGTGGATTGAGGCTTTTCCTAGGAGATCAGAAACTGCCTCAGAGGTAACACAATTTCTCATATGAGAAATCATCCCTTGCTTTGGCCTCCCACTCTCCCTCCAATCCGATAATGAGCCAGGTTTTATCTCCCAAATCACTCAACAAGTAGCCCGATCTCTTGGCATAACCCCAAAACGACATATTCCTTACAGACCTCAATCTTCAGGAAAAGTAGAAAAGGCAAATTCTGTTCTCAAAACACACCTAAGCCAACTCTCTCTAGAACTACGAAGGCCAGGGACCCGACTCCTTCCCATGGCTTCGGCTCGCATTGGGGCTACTCCACAGGCCCTGTCTTTCCTCAGTCCTTTAGAGCTCAGGTATGGACGCCCTTTCCTCTTTGGTCATTTCTCTACTGGGAGCCCCTTGCTGGGAGATTATCTTCCTACCCTTAACCTTATTAGATACTTCATGAGAGAACATGCAGATCACTCTCTCCCAGTCCTCATCAAATGAATCCAGCTGACTTACCACTCATACCCAGGGATCGAGTTCTGCTTAAGACCTTACACCATAAGGATCTCCAGTCTCGATGGACTGGTCCGTTTGAGGTAGTTCTAAACATACCAACAGCCACTAAGCTGGCAGGCCATTCCTCTTGGTTTCATATCTCTAGATTAAAGCGGGCCCCAGGAGACTCCCCATCTCTGCCAAGAAACATTCCCTGCTCAGACGCTCCTTGCTACACCTGCACTGTTCTGGGACCCACCAGGCTTTGACTGGATGGAATTCCTGAAGAAACAGAACAGCCAAATAAGAAAAACAAAAATAAGTAAATAAGTAAAACAAAAACAGATATATTCATTACCAACCGGACTGGGATTTCCCCTACTTACCCTATTCGCATAGGACTTTACTCTGTCTCCCCCTGGGTGGACTATCATTCAAAAGTTTTCTCACTGTTTTACCTACTTCTCCATAGTTCTTGTTTTGGGGGGCATGACCCCCCTCTTACTGTGATCAGCCTAGATGAACTTATAATCCACTTTCCTTCGCAGAGTAACACAAGCCCTTACCTTTCCTGGAAACACCACTGTTACTGATCTCCCTGTACACCTTGATTTTATAACTGATTTTTGGCACCAGGGAGATTTCATAGAGCTCACACCAAGCCAAATTTATTTCTACACCTAGATTCTTATTCTTATCATTTTCTCCCCTTAGACGTGAGATGTCACATCATGATTTTACTCTTTACTCCCTCTTCTTTTACAGGCCAAACTTCACATTAATACCCTGCCTATAACACCCTGCCCCAAACCTTGCCTACCTATTCAGAACTCTAAATCTGACCCGTTATTACTCAATACCTCAAACCTGACCCTAGCCAGTGATTATTGGATCTGCTTATCCATCTCCTCACCCAGAGGATTAGTTCAGTTCAGTCACTCAGTCGTGTCTGACTCTTTGTGACCCCATGAACCACAGCACACCAGGCTTCTCTGTCCATCACCAACTCCTGGAGTTTACCCAAACCCATGTCCATTGAGTCAGTGATTCCATCCAACCATCTCACCCTCTGTCGTCCCCTTCTCCTCCTGTCCTCAATCCTTCCCAGCATCAGGGTCTTCTCAAATGAGTCAGCTCTTCGCATCAGGTGGCCAAAGTATTGGAGTTGCAGCTTCAAAATCAGTCCTACCAATGAACACCCAGGACTGATTTGCTTTAGGATGGACTGGTTGGATCTCCTTGCAGTCTAAGGGACTCTCAAGAGTCTTCTCCAACGCCACAGTTCAAAAGCATCAATTCTTTGGTGCTCAGCTTTCTTTATAGTCCAACTCTCACATCCATACATGACCACTGGAAAAACCATAGCCTTGACTAGATGGACCTTTGTGGAAAAAAGTAATGTCTCTGCTTTGTAATATGCTGTCTATATTGGTCTAACTTTCCTTCCAAGGAGTAAGCGTCTTTTAATTTCATGGCTGCAATAACCATCTGCAATGATTTTGGAGCCCAGAAAAATAAAGTCAGCCACTGTTTCCACTGTTTTCCCATCTATTTGCCATGAAGTGATAGGACCAGATGCCATGATCTTAGTTTTCTGAATGTTGAGCTTTAAGCCAACTTTTTCACTCTCCTCTTTCACTTTCATCCAGAGGATCAGTGCTCCCCATTTCCACAGATCAATGGACTCACATAAACACTTCTCTTTATCACACATTTAGAGGAGAATCTTTTTGTTATATATATGTTATTTATATTCAATTGATCAAATTCACAATCCTGACAAGATACTGACCTCCCTCCTTACAGATTTCACTTCTACTCATAAAGGATCAGCTATAGGAGGACCCCCCCCCCCAACACCTTGATGTTCATCTACAACAGGCTCCTTTCTGTTTTTCCCAGACAAAACTCTATAAACAACTCTTACCCCCAACTAGGAACTATACCTCCACACCTCTGTAATCACACTTCACATCTCTCCTTCCCATCAGGCCAATCTGTCTACCATGTCTCAGGAACTTCAGGACATTCTCTTACTTTCTTAGGGAGACTCCCTTCTGCATATGGCATAAATAATCCTCTTGTAGAGGCTACACTGGCAAGCTCACTGTCAGTTTCAGAGACTACTAGCATGTTCCCAGAAAGACTCCTATTTGCCATCAATTTCAGCTGTTGTCTTCTTACTCCTGGAATATTTTTCTTATGTGAAACCACTACCCATTTATGTCTTCCCACTAACTGGACAGGAACACGTACCCTGGTATATCTGGCCCCAGATATTTCTATTGCTCCTAACATTCAGACTCTCCCTATCCCACTAACTCATAACCGACCCAGATGGACAATTCAATTGTATTAATCAGCTCAGGAATAGTGGCTGGGATTAGGACAGGGACTGCAGGACACACAATCTCTTTAAATTATTACCAAAGCCTTTCTAAAGACCTCAGTGAGAGCCTAGAAGAAATAGCTACCCGCCTTACTGCTATCCAAAACCAGGTGGATTCCCTAGCAGCCATGGTCCTCCAAAACAGAAGAGGATTAGACCTCCTCATGGCAGAAAAAGGGGGCCTATGTCTATTTTTGGAGGAAGCCTGATGCTTCTATGCCAATAAATTCGGTGTTATAAAGGAGTAGCAAGAAATCGAAAACAGAGCCTTGAGAATATGTCAGCACTGCAGTAATTCATGGGAAAACTGGCTAAGCAATTGGATTTGGATGCCTTGGGTCCTACCTTTTCTAGGCCCTCTCTTACTTATGTTTTTCTAACTTTCGGCCCATGTTTAACGGGTCTTTTTTCAAAATCTCTTTAGGACCACTTACAAGACTTCACCAACTGAACTATCCATGTTCAGTTCACTCAGTCGTGTCTGACTCTTTGCAACCCCATGGACTGTGGCACGCCAGGTTTCCCTGTCCATGACCAACTCCTGGAGCTTGCTCAAACTCATGTCCATCAAGTCAGTGATGCCATGCTACCATCTCATCCTCCGTCATCCCCTCCTCTTCCCACCTTTAATCTTTCCCAGCATCAGGGTCTCTTCCAATGAGTCGGTTCTTCACATCAGGTGGCCAAAGAATTGGAGTTTCAGCCTCAGCATCAGTCCTTCCAATGAATATTCAGGACTGATTTCCTTTAGGATGGACTGGTTGGATCTCCTTGCTGTCCAAGGGACTCTCAAGAGTCTTCTCCAAAATCACAGTTCAAAAGCATCAATTCTTTGGCACTCAGTTTTCTTTATCCATGAGCTACTTCTAACTCACTCAAATTATCAAAAACTTCGACCCCCACGAATCCCCTTTACCCACATTCCAGCCTTTTCTTATCTCACCCCAGTCCCACAGGAAGCAGTTAAGAAGATTGATCTTTGGCCCTTATCTGAAATAAAAAAGGCTGGAATGATAGGGGCCACATGGGGGCTCATTGTTAAAATTGTTCATTATTTTGACCTTACAAATAAAGAATAAAATCACAGTGACCCTTGAGACTGACCAAATTGCGCAACTGACATTCTCTTTTTTCGCGTTGGCGCCTACCTTCTCAAGGCTATGAGACCACAGGATTCCAGACCTCTGGCTAAGTGACTGCAGGACTCAGCTACAGGCTAAAAATTAATCGTCCCTTCAGAGAATTTTTCATTGGCAGGGTACAAGAAAGACCTCGTCAGAAAGGGAGGACACTGGTTCTCCTTAAGGGCCAGTAACCCTCTCGTTTTCCCTCTAATAAATTTCCTCTTCTTGCCTCACTGCCTGGCTCACTCTCTTTTCTCTCCATGCTTGCCATACAATCTACTGCAGCAAAACAGGCCAGCTCAAAAAATGCCACTCAGGAGTCTCTGACTCAGATGGATGGGATGGTCCATTATGGCTTCACTCACCTGCCTGGCATGCACTGCTGCCTGTCAGCTAGGTCTCTCTCTCCTCAACTTGGTCCGTCATCCACAAGGAATTTCACCTGACCCCTTCACATGACCATTTTTGGGCTCCAAGAAGGGAGAAGAAACTACAAAGCCTCCAGAGTTCTTGGGTCCAGAGAGCACACACTGCATTTCTGCTACATTGTATTGGTCAAAGCAAGTCAGGCTGGCCCAAGAGCTGGGGAAATACACTCCACTTCAGGATGCAATGAGTGGCAACGTCATGCTAAACAGAGTGGGACCCCTATGAACAACTTTGCAAACAATCAACTGCAGAGTGAGAGGTCACTTATCTCAGTGTGGTCTTCCTGTCTACTTCCTCCATCCAAGGGGCCAAGTAAGATGATCTGATCCCAGGCTCCTTCCTCCCTCCCATGTCCCTCTGGCACTCTCCTGCAGGAAAACCCTCTTACAGCCCCACTGTTGGGAGAATTGAGGGTTTCTCCTCCTCCTACGGGAGCACCAGTATAATGAAGAGAGCCCACCTATTTAGAAAGTCTGGAGACCTGAGATTTCAGGGGTAAATGACAGGTGCATCCTCTACTACTTAAAGAAGCCAGCTTTGCGGGTGGAAAACGTATTCAATGGGGGGGAAAAAAGATATTTGCATAGTCTTTTTTGTTCTCTGGAGCATAGCCTCCTTAGGGACCTCAGGGAGGAAGGAATTGTCCAATTATGAATGAAGGCAGAATTCTAGTTTTGCCAGTCTCCTTGGCTGTAATGCCATCTAATGGAAACCAGGTCTCATCCTTACTCTTCATAAATAGAATGAGGCCTCCTTTGTGAAGACCACCCTAAGCATCTCCCCTCTCACTAAAGCCTACACCCTACCTGCTCCCTGCCTGCTCCCTTGGACCTTGTGCACATCTTATACTCCAATGTACTTCTTTCTTTTACATGACTATCTCCCCCCAGTAGACTGCAAGGCCCCCCAGATGGGGCTACACTGTGACTGGCACAGGTAGCAGCTCTAACATCTCTGTGAAATATTAACAGAATTGAATTGAATTGATTGTAGTCGTGGATAAAATTTCCAGATTTTCAGGGCTTCACTGGTGACTCAGTGGTAAAGAATCCTCCAGCCAATGCAGGAAGCATGAGTTCGACCCCTGGTCCGGGAAGATCCCACCTGCTGTAGAACAAGCCCGTATGCCGCAACTATTGAGCCTGTGCTCTAGAGCCTGGAAGCCGCAACAAGAGAAGGCACCACAATGAGAAGCACACACACTACAACTAGAGAAAAGCCTGCTGCTGCTGCTGCTGCTGCTAAGTTGCTTCAGTCGTGTCCGACTCTGTGCGACCCCATAGACAGCAGCCCACCAGGCTCCCCCATCCCTGGGATTCTCCAGGCAAGAACGCTGGAGTGGGTTGCCATTTCCTTCTCCAGAGAAAAGCCTACTCAGCAATAAAGAGCTGGCACAGCCAAAAATAAATAAAATTAGGTTTTAAAAACTCTAAATGTTCAAAACTACAAACAGATATGCTAGTGCAGCTTAGAGCATCTCCACAGGTGAAGGGAATTTGGGCAATATCTCTGGTGCTGCATAAACTACCCAAGATAAGAAGACTTTCTGGGATGTTCCACAGAGACTACAATTCCCCCTCACCTTTCATTTTACTAGAACAAGTTTCTCAGAGAGCCAGAGAATGTGAATGGATGAATGCGAGTGTTTGTGTATAAGAAAATGGATAAACTTTGTGATTAATAAACTCTTAAGGGATTTCCCTGGCAGTCTAGTGCTTAGGACTCTATGCTTCCACTGCAGGGGGCCTGGGTTCAATCCCTGGTCAGGGAACTAAGATCCCACATGCCGCATGGCTTGGCCAAATAAATAAATAAAGCCTTAAAATAAGCCAGATGTCAATGTCCATTAGTGATTTGTCTTAGAAATGTTCCTTTCTGACATCTGAGTTATAAGAGATGTGTTATTTAACTGTGCAAAGGGCATTCCCTGAATAATTTAGATTTTAAAGGTTCATATACTTAAAATTGAAAGAGAAGAATGTAGCTGTTGAGAATTGCCAGGAACAGAATAGATTCATGAATATCAGCACCAAAAACTCAAGTTTGCAATGACTAAGGCATGAGAAAAAGGGCAAGAAAAAGGCAAGCCACATCCTTAGCATAGAATTGAAACGAGTAAGGAAAATCTCTCAGTTCTTACATTAGTTGCAGCTTTTCCATCATAAAAACCACCATCAAATTGAAAAGAGTCAAACAAACTTCATTTAAAGGGAACTGAAGACCAGATAAGAAGTAAGAATAACTGTAAATGGATGTGTGTCTCCAGGCCATAAATAATTGAATGCAGTACAGGGGAGAATGTGGATAAACACTTATTAGGCATGTCCTTCATTCTAGGATCTCATCACTCTAAATGTGGTTCATGGACCAATAGCATCAATACCACCTGGAAGCTTTTTAGAAACAGAATTCTGGGCCCCATCTCAGACCTGCTGTATCAGAATCTGCATTTCAACATGACTTTCAGGTGATTTTGCATGTACATTAGATTTTAAAATACTAGTTGAGAAACCATGTTGGGAGATTTATATATACCATCTCATTTAAAACTTTATAAAAAAAAAACCCTGAGGCAGATTTTAATTCCCTTTATTATAGATAAGGAAATTCAAGCTCAAATGAAATAAGTAATTTGCTTTAGTGTCAGAGTCAGTAAATAATGAGACTAGGATTCAAACCCTTGTGGAGTCTGGCATTTCCAAATTTCATGTTACAACCAGGACTTTGTAACATAATGCTTTCCACCAAAATTAAGACATAGATATAGACATGTAACACTCCCACCTTCAGTTACAGTTACTCCTGGAAAACATGAAGAAAAGTCCAAATGTGCCCCAAGATGCACTTTTAGGATTTTCAAGAAGAAAAATGAAGATTAGTTCCTAAAATCCTGCAGAATGAAAAGTGCAATATCCATTAAGAAAGGGCTGAGAAGAATTATAAAACATTTCTAAGTTCATTCAAAGCTTACTGATCATGTGCACACCAGGCACAAATCTAGGTACTTGGGCTACATTAGTGAACAAAATAGGTGAATAGTCCCGTCCTCACTGAGGTCACACTCTATCGGGTTGTCGTCGGAGGGGGAAGGGCAATAGACAATGAATAAGCAAATTAAAGCATAAAGCATTAAAGGGAGAAGTCTATGGCAGGTGGGGGCAAAGGGAACTGAAGCACAGGAAACAAGGGAGTGGGCAGTTTGCAATAGGAAATAGGACAGAAAAGGGTGGGCATCATTGAAAGGGTGAGATTAAGGGAAAGTGAGGGTAGAAACCAAGGAGACCCCTGGGAAAGAACATAGCTTCAGGCAGAGACAGCTTGAATAAGGACCCTCGGGGGATGGCATGTTCCAGAGACTGCAAGGCAGCCAGTGTAGAAGGAGCAGGGGCCTGGCGAGGGGGACACAGGAAGAGAAAAGGTCAGGCAGGTAATGGGATAGATCACGTAGGGCTTAGGGGCCATGCTGAGCACTTTGTATTGCATTCTGTGTAAAATGCAGAGCCACTGACAGGTTTTCAGCAGAGGAAATGACATGATCTACCTTCATTTTTAAAAAGTTAATAACTGGAAATTAGTGCCTTTTGACCCCATTATATACATCAATTACACCTCAATAAAAAATTTTACATTAGAATGAGCTGTAATATAAAAGAAATTAATTTTAAAAATTAAGTTAATTGTAGCAGCCAGGTTGAAACTATTCTGTATGGAGCATAAACAGAAGCAAGAGGACATAAGTTATAGAGAGAAGAGTCACATTTTGGGGGGCTTCCCTGGTGGCTCAGCTGGTAAAGAATCCGCCTGCAATGTGGGAGACCTGGGTTCGGTTCTTGGGTTGGGAAGATCCCCTGGAGGAGGGCATGGCAACCCACTCCAGTATTCTTGCCTGGAGAATCCCCATGGACACAGGAGCCTGGTGGGCTACAGTCCATGGGGTTGCAAAGAGTGGGACACAACTGAGCGACTAAGCACAGCTAAGCACAGCACAGGTTTGAAAGGTAAAAGTTTCAGATCTTTTCCCTTGTTTCATCACATCAGAACAAATGCACCGAATGACTTGTGTTTAGGAATCACACTGTATGAAAAACTTAAAGAACCATTCTTTGAGAGATTTGACTGTTTCATTACAACTCCAAAGGACCCATTGTTGATGTTGAGTCACTAAGTCACATGCCACTCTCTGCAAACCCCTGGACTGCAGCCCACCAGGCTCCTCTGTCCATGGGATTCTCCAGGCAAAAATACTGGAATGGGTTGCCATGCCCTCCTCCAGGGGGTCTTCCTGACCTAGAGATTGAACCCACATCTCCTGGACTGGCAGGCAGATTCTTTACTGCTGAGCTACCAGGGAAGCCTGGTAAAGGACCCATAGAAGAAGCTATAGGATGAGAGAGCTCAGTTCAGCATATGGCAGGACTTCGTGCAGTAAAAGTTTCCTGTCACTGAGAATCTTGTGGACTTAACTCTGTGACAGAGGCTGCTTTATTTATTTATTTATTTATTTTTGGCCATGCCGGGTGGCATGCAAGGATTTTACTTCCCTGACCAGAGGTCAAACCCCCATCTCCTGATTCGCAAGGTGAATTCTTAACCATGGACTGCCAGGGCAAGTCCCAGAGGCTGCTTTAAAAAGGGAATTCAGACACGAGTTATACGAGATGCCCTTTTAGTTTTCTTCCAACCTTCCAAGTGCACCATCCTAATCCACAGCTAACCGAGTTCATTTCCAGAGTTCTAACGAGGGCAGGGACACAGGCGATTTCTCACAGAACACTGTGCAGTAGTTTCAGGGGATTATTTGAAAGCCATCTCCTCCTTAGAAAATGTACCTTCGCTTCTAGTCCCATGGTAACAAGCTTCTCCCAGGACAACCATTCAAGATAAATAGAAGGAGACAGAGATCCAAGATCAAAGAGAGAGAGCTCACAGTCCCTGATGCCCTTTTGTGTGAGAAGTCATTATCTCTGTGCCTCTCCCCTTTGTACTTTTCTTCTCACTCCATCTTGGTTTTCTTGACAAGTATTATAATATCCTCATGGCTCAGAGGGAAGAAATCGGGCTTATGGGTATATTAGATGGGCTCACAGCTGAATTAATGGGTAGTTGATTAATGGGTCCTGGCCACATAGAGTCCCCAGTGGCATGCCTATGGTTCCTAGATCTGATCAGATCTTTCACAATGGTAGAAGTACATACATAGGACATTCCAACCTTTGCTTGCTGCGAGCGACAAAACTGTTCTTCCTCGGCATATAAGTGTAAATAGGAGCCCTAACTAACAGATTCAAACTGCCCTCTGAACAAGTGAAACATATCCTCTGCTTTCCTCTGTAGCATGATAGTCATTCATCCAAGAGAGGGGCTTTGGGAACCAGCGTGACAGCTATTTCTCAGTTTCAGAATCCACGATTCTCAGGGGATATCCATTTCTCCCTGAGATCTGTCACCATCCCATTCGGGTAATAGTTCTTAGCACTCTACATCCATAAACCAAATGATATAATTAACCCTATATATAAGTGTGGGCTTCCCAGGTGGCTCAGCAGTAAAGAATCTGCCTGCAATGCAGGAGACATGGGTTCAATCCCTGGGTCAGGAAGATCCCCTGGAGGAGGAAATGGCACCCTACTCCAGTATTCTTGCCTGGAGAATCCCATGGACAGAGGAGCCTGGTGGGCTGCAGTCTATGGGGTTGCAAAGAGTTGAACATGATTGAGCAACCGTAGCAAATACACAAGGGTGAATAAAAGCCAGAACAGTATTAACCTAGCAATAACTAATAATACTAAAATCCAAATATTCCAACTAGTTAAGTGGGAAAAATAATTCCAGGCCTTCATATCTCCAAAGCTCATTCACTGGTCCTCATGCCTGCAACCAGCATCACAGGTGGGAGTGAAGGGGAGTGTTTTAAAGGAAGGGGATTCAACTCAACCAAGAGGCCTGAGAATGTGGTAGCATGTTTGCTCCTTTCTGTGGAGACGCTGCTACCCCACTGCAGTCTGAGATTCTGTTTCAGCTTCCCGTTACACTGGCAGCTTCTCTCTCCTGCTTTTTCACTTTTGCCAAATCAAGTACAGAACCATCCAGCTAAGCTCCTTCCATATCCCTAAGCCATAGAAAACTGTGAGATAACAAATGTATTTTTTTGGTTTGTTTGTTTGAAGCTGCTAAATTTGTGGGTAATTTGTTATATAACAAAATGTAACTATTGGATTAGGGTTTCAGATGGCCCAATTTGGTCAGAGTTGAAGGAATCACTTCAGATAATAAAGCATTAGGGGGACTCCCCTGGTGGTCCAGTGGCTAAAACTTCAGGCTCCCAATGCAGGGCGTCTGGGTTCAAGCCCTGATCAGGGAACTAGATTCCACAGTGAAAGTGAAAGTCACTCAGTCGTGAGCAGCTCCCTTTCTGTGATCTATTTAAAGTCTGCCCTCCCTGGAACCGCTGCCAAGGCCGGGGAGCCCCGCCAGTGGGCTGGGCCGTCCATTCCACCCTTCTTCCCTCTGCGGACTCTGCCTCTCCATGGGCAGCAGTGTCCTTGGGCCCAGTTTCGCTGGCCTCACCGCCGACCCGACCCGGTCGAGTGACTTTGCAACCCCATGAACTATACAAGCCAGGGAAAACTCTAGGCCAGAATACTGGAGTGGGTAGCCTTTCCCTTCTCTGGGGGATCTTCCCAACCCAGGTCTCCCACATTGCAGGCAGATTTTTTACCAGCTGAGCCACAAGGGAAGCCCAAGAATACTGGAGTGGGTAGCCTCTCCCTGCTCCAGGGGATCTTCCTGACTCAGGAATCGAACCGGGGTCTCCTGCACTGCAGGCGGATTCTTTACCAACTGACCTACCAGGAAAGCCCAAAGTGAAAGTGAAGCCACTCAGTCGTGTCCGACTCTTTGTGACCCCGTGGACTGCAGCCCCCCAGGCTCCTCTGTCCATGGACTTCCCCAGGCCAGAGTGCTGGAGTGGGTTGCCATTCCCTTAGCCAGGGGATCTTCCCAACCCAGGGACTGAACCCAGGTCTCCTGCATTGCAGGCCTATTCTTTACCAGTGGAGCCACAAGTGAAGCTCCACATGCTGAAACTAAAACTCGGCCCAGCCAAATAAATAAACAATTAGAAAAAACAGCATTAGGTTAACAATAAAGGCTAAAAGCCTTATGTCAGGGTATCGAATGCCATGCCAAGGGAGTTTAGACTATATCTGAAGAGGTGGTGAGGATCCTATGAGTATTTTTGAATAAGGGAGTTATCAAGAGTGTGTTAAAAAGATTAGTTTAGCAGACCTGCATGGGATAGATTAGAAAAAGAAAACACGAAGGTAGGAAAGATGGATCATTCACATAAATATTCCATCCTGGTCCCATGTGCCACCTAATCATATCAAACTCATCGTGCTCTATATATGTTTTTCATAGACTGAGTTAACTTGTGATGGATGGGAGGATTCATGGCCAATTCATTTTTGAATCCTCTGAACCATTTAGCACTTCCTGGCACATAGTAAGTACTTGTTAATATGGGAATCATGGATAAAGCCTTCCTAAATTCGCTCCTCTTCCCTGCAGACAGAATAATGCCATTCCCTTAATATCTTGTTTATATAGCTAATAGACCACTTTTTAAATCTCAGTATTCCATTACTGATTAGACTTTCTTCCTCTTTCTCTCCCCTACAGTGTAAACCCTTTCAAGGCAGTCAGGACCAACTATATAATTTGCCAGGCCAAAGCGAAATGAAAATGCAGTTTCAAAAGTATTAGAAATTTCAACACAGTGATGAGGGGTAAGGAGATACTTCTGAGCTGAGAACCCTGTGTACACAGGTCACAACCCAAGAAACTGGCCTTGATGGCAATAATTCTGCCTTATGCATTGTTTTAACCATGACTACCATCATAAGAGTGTTTGCTAAATCTTGATTCAATACATCAAGTAAACAGTCAAGGTCAGGCGGGTTAGATGGAAAAGAGAGGTTTACTTAGAAGTTTAACATGAGCAGAAAATATGTATGATGGATTGTTTAAGACATACCAAGAAGGTCATTGGCTGCCACTCCTCCCACTCCCTGCCTGGGCTGCTACCCCGGGTGTCTACACTGCAGGGCTTGCTCATACATATCCTCCTATGGAAAAACCATGGCTCTGAATATTCACTGGAAGGACTGATGCTGAAGCTCAAGCTCTAATACTTTGGCCACCTGATGAGAAGAACTGACTCACTGGAAAAGACCCTGATGCTAGGAAATAAAGATTGGGGGCAGGAGGAGAAGGGGGCAACAGAGGATGAGATGGCCGGATGGCATCACTGACTCAATGGGTATGAGTTTGAGCAAACACTGGGAGATGGTGAAGGACAGGAAAGCCTGGCATGCTGCAGTCCATGGGGTCGCAAAGAGCCAGACACGACTTAGCAACTGAACAACAACCCTCCTATGGCCCCAAAGTCTGGTTTGTCCTATGTTAACTCCCACTCTTGGGGTCTCTGACTTCGGTTTGGTTATTTCTTAGATTTCCCTTATGTAATGACAGTGGCAGTGATTTAATATGTAAGAAGCAAGCAGCAGAAGGAATTCTCTAGGCAGAAACAACATATTGACTAATAACATAAGGCAGTAAGGGTTGGTACTCATAAAATCAAGAAAACAAGGCTGAGTGATTTAAAACATGCTGCAGACAAATCCTAGTTAAATTTTGGAAAAATAAGAAGGGCAGAAAAATGCATATTGATCACTCTCTCTGAGGAATGGCACAGACCTCAGAGATGCTATAACCATGAAGAACTGTCTTATCTATGAAACAGACAAGACAATTTATTGAATCCCTTCTTACCACAGGTGAGTATCCTACCCACAAAACACAAATATTTATCTTTGTATCTGAACAATGCCTCTCTGAGATACTGAGGAAAAGAAGCTACTGAAAAGAGATTAGTCCTTCTCCCATCCTCCCCCTCATTTGAGGCAAGTCGCCATCAGGGCGCCCGAGCTGCTGGCAAAGCTTAGCTATTGTAATGGTGACCCCCAGTGGCAGCTGTTTGCAAGTGAAAGACTGGCACCGTTTCTCTGCCAAGTATGTCAATTTTATTAAAATGCTTTCTTTAAGAGGGATATTGGCAATTTTGTGGAACTGTAATAAAAACTAATTGTGTGTTGGTTCCAAAAAAAATCAATATCCTCTCCTCTGCTTTATTGTCACTAGTTAAACCCATGAGTTTTCCTTTCAAAACAGACTCTTTGTAAAGTGAGAAGTACAGTTTCTGCTCAGCAATGGCGAGCTGGCAATTTTCTCCAAGAAAGAGGTGAAACGGAGGCCTAACTCAGACCTGGGTTCACTCTGAAGGGGTTCAGAAGGAGTCTCCTCCAGTGTGCCATGCTGGCTTGTGGATTATTTTGAGCTGAAGACAATCAAGGCCCAGGGACTTTCCTGGTGGTCCAATGGCTAAGACTCTGCACTCTCAATGCAGGGGGCCTGAGTTTGATCCCTGGTCAGGGAACTAGATCCCACATGCCACAACAAAGACAGAAGATCCCATGTGCCACAAGACCTGGCACAGACAGATAAATAAGACAATCAAGGCCCCAAAGACTCAGAACTGCCTTTTACCTGTAGCACAGGGCCTGGCTCAGAGAGAGAGAGCTATTAGCAAGAGAGGACTCTTATCTGAATGACCTATCTGTATGACAGGACAAACATCTGATTACCAATATCCACCCTTTTTATCATCCTGTGATTTACCCTCTTCCTCTTTGAAACCCAAGGTCCCAATCCCCTTCCTTAAGTAAGCATGGCATACAAGCCTCAAATGCCTGACTTACTTTTGGTCTCCTATCTTTGGGGAGCCCAAAGCTGTACATAATTACATTTGCTTTTTTTTCTCATTAATCAGTCTTTTGTCAATTTAATTGTTAACCAGCCAAAGAACCTCAAAGGGTAGAAGAAAAAATTTTCCTTCCTCCCCTATGACCCATACCCCTGCAGGGGCCAGTGGGTTCTGAGAGTCAATCTTAGTGAGAATTTAACCAGCAAATGTTTATGTAAGTCAAAATGAAATTTGAAAAGATAAGTCACCAAGGGCTCTATTAGATGAAATTCACATTAGAGTACCCTTAAGAACTTTCATATGATGTATAACTATTGAAATTGACTAAATAGATGTGTTTGGTAGACAAACTGTGGTTATCAATCTTTGCTGCATATCAGAACCACCAGGAAAGCCTTTGAGAGTCTTGAAGTCCAGGCTATAAGGCAGACTAATTACATCATAATTACTAGGGCAAGGGCACAGGCATCAGTATCTTTCTTTAAAGCTCCCTGATGCCCAGCTACTCCTACATGCAGCGAAGGTTGACTGGCTGCCAGTGAAAATGCTGGGTTTTCGGCCAAATTCCATGGACAGAGAAGCCTGGCAGGCTGCAGTCCATGGGGTCACAGAGTCAGACACTACTGAATGACTGATCATGCACGTGTTTCCTAACAGGTAATTTACTGATCTTGAAAATACTGGGAACTTCCCTGGTTGTCCAATGGCTAAGACTCTGAGCTCCCAATGCAGGGGGCCTGGGTTCAATTTCTGGTCAGGAAAACAGATCCCACATGCTGCAATTAAGATGCCAGCACAGCCAAACAAACAAATAAATAAAAATAAATATTTTCAAAAAGAAAAGACAAGAGTTTTTTTTACTAAGAGTCTACTACACTATCACTTGGTGAGTCTCAAAAAAATAAATAAATAAATAAATAAATAAATAAAAAACATATTAAGCAATTAAAAAAAAAAAAAAAGAATTCCAATGTCCAGGCTGCACCCCTGACTGATTTGATTAAAATTTCTAGGGACTGAACTCTACCAGGACATCAATGTTTCTTAAAGTTTCCCAGGCACAGTCAAGCGCAGACAAATGAAGTCAGGGTTGAGAAATACTGCATACTCAAATACTGAGAAAGAGCAATAAAAAACCTTAACTTGGCAACATTAAATCATTTTAAAGTATTCTTATTGTTTAGTTGCTCAGTGGTGTCTGACTCTTTGGAATCCCATGGACTGCAGCACATCAGGTTTCCCTGTCCTTCACTATCTCCCGGAGTTTGCTCAAACTCATGGCCATTGAGTCAATGATGCCATCCAACCATCTGGCACTGGAGAAGGGAATGGCAAACCACTTCAGCATTCCTGCCTTGAGAACCCCATGAACAGTATTTTAAAGTGTAGCATTTGTCTATTACTGACTGTTCTTTGAGGCTACAAAAAATACCCCCAAGGACTTGGAAATACAGAAAGACTGTCTTCTGAAAATAAACACAGAAAGGTGATAAGGAGAGTTTTAAGTTGGTTAACTCTGGAGGCGGGGATGGGAGACAGTCTTCTCCAGTGCTCTAGCCCAGTGCTTCCAACTCTGGCTACACATTAGAATCAGCTAGGGAGTTTTTGAGATGTGCCACTGCCCGAGTCCCAATCCCAGGGCCTTTGATTTAATTGATTAAATTGATATATTTAAAAACTCCCCAGGTGATTCTAATGTGCAGCCAGCATTGAGAACCACTGCCCCAGACAAACCAGGAATATGTCAACGTGCCAAAACTGCAATGCAGACTACAGCACCAGTGCTGAGAGCAGGAAGAGAACGTGGCTATTTACAGAACATTACAATAAAGTATAAATAAAGACGATGGATAAACATGAGATACCAACAATAGGTACACAGTCCTGTCAGAGCAAGTGTTTGCCAAGGGGACTTCAAGTATCCTGATTCCTGTAGTAAATAAGTAAGAAGATTTGTTTCTCTATTTTAGTTGAGGGACTTTCCACGACATCATCTTTGGCAAAGTAAACTTGGGATGATGAACTGAAATGATCACAGTTGTGGATGCAGACACTGAGTATTCCTAGGGCTTGGACAGTTATTTCTCATGGGCTCTTAATTAATTGGAATCCTGCAGTGCCTGTCTCCATTTTTTTGTGCATTTACCCAAAAAATATTCCTGACTAAACCCAGTCAACCTTCCCTCCTAAACACTTGGCCTCTTCCACGTACAAATTTCAACATTTATAACTGCAGGCTTATAAATAATGGCTCATGTATTATTCATTATTTTTGAAAAAATATAAATACTAAAGATTCTTATTAAATAAGTCCTTACTTTTATTCCCACAAACACAAATAATTGTTATCAGAAATTAAGTTGCAGGCAACTGATAATCTCTGCCCTTAATTATTTTCTATTATCTTTTTCATGCTTTTATGAATTTTTATAAACTCAAAACTTCTTGTTTTGTGGAGGGAGTTTCTTTCCTTTCTACTGGTACTCTGATTAATTTTCAGTTTTCAAAATTAAAATTTCCCACCTGGAGATCTGATAATGGTAGCCATGCACAGCTTTCCTCTCAAAAGCATAAACTGGTTGTTTTGAGGGCTCTCATCAAAGCACTCAATCTTACACTCAATGTTGTCCAACTGCTAGTTGAAACAATGGCTATAAATGCAGAATATTTCTTCATATTTTAAAAAAACAATATCTACAGTCTTAATCACTATCCTTATAATGTTTCAAAGCAATCACTTCTTTTTAAAATTTAGGTATAGGATCTTTTTCTCTTGTGAACATAGATTTCTTTCTAACAGTCATTGAAAACAGTGTCCCTGTTTCTACTGTCTTGTCTACATTACTGGGAAACACAGAACCCTAGGAACAACTTTAAATGTTTCAGTGATATGAGGAGTTAATGGTATATAAGGGAGTGAAGCAATCAGATATCAGAAATGTCATTATGAAGTTTGGCTCTGAAAGGAAGGAGAGATTATAGTGACAGAAAGGGAACAAATGGTCAAGAAAGGGTTTGGGGGTTTTATTGAGTTTCTAAGATAGGGCACAGGAGAGCAGACAAATATTAGAAAATGTACTTCCTAAGAGGTCAGGAGTCACTGGCATCCAGAGGATGGG
Organism: Oreotragus oreotragus; assembly: GCA_006410675.1. Lineage (NCBI taxonomy): Eukaryota > Metazoa > Chordata > Mammalia > Artiodactyla > Bovidae > Oreotragus > Oreotragus oreotragus. The sequence goes on from SJYX01011531.1 coordinate 89,317, forward strand.
TGAAAGCATAGTTTCAGCTACAAGAAGGTATACCCTCCATTCAGACAGGCCAGAAGTTTTCATCCAACTCGGTATGAAGCAGAAGCTGAAGAATTTTCCCCTATGAGATGCACAGCAGTAGGCAGAATTATATACAAAGTGAGTGAAGAGATAATGGAGTAGTAAGTTTGAGCAGAGTGCTGATGTACACAGATGCTGAAATGCTGAATGGGAAAGAGTCAACGTGGACAGCCATCTAAGGATGGAAATCGTGAATCTGTAGCAGCACCAAGCTTAAGGGAATGAAAACACCTCTAGGGGAGCCCAGAGGCCCAGATTTAAAGTTCTAATGGCATACAGGGACTTCCCAGGTGGTCCAGTGGTTAGGACTCTGTGCTTCCACTGCAGAGAGCACGGTCTGGGAAGTAAGATCTCTGATCTGGGAAGTAAGATCTTACATACTTCACAGTTCAGTTCGGTTCAGTCACTCAGTCGTGTCTGACTCTTTGCAACCCTATGGACTGCAGCACGCCAGGCCTCCCTGTCCATCACCAACTTCCAGAGTTTACTCAAACTCATGTCCATTGAGTCAGTGATGCCATCCAACCATCTCATCCTCTGTCATCCCCATCTCCTCCTACCTTCAATCTTTCCCATACCTCACAGCGCAGCCAAAAAAAAAAAAAAGAAAAAAAAAAAGTTCCAGTGACNCTCATGTCCATTGAGTCAGTGATGCCATCCAACCATCTCATCCTCTGTCATCCCCATCTCCTCCTACCTTCAATCTTTCCCATACCTCACAGCGCAGCCAAAAAAAAAAAAAAGGAAAAAAAAAAGTTCCAGTGACCATAATGTTTTTGGGCTTTTGCTTGATTAGTGTGCTTGTTTTATCTTGGTGAATACAATGGGACAATTGTACAAGAAGATCAAGAATATTGGCGAGAGAGTGGAGGAAGTGATAGTCTATGAATCAGAAGCTCTATCACAAGAGGGATGAGAATAAACTAGAAGGGTTTGTGAATCTCAGTGAGATCAAAGAAAAGGGGAGGTGAGAACATGAAAGCAGAGAACTGGAAGAACTATACAGGGTAGGATGGTAAGTTGAGGTATGCAAATTTTTAAGATTTCAGAGGAGAAACAATTCTAAGTGGGGACAGGTTATCTCCATGAGAGTAGGTGGCTGAGTGGGATGGAAGTGAAGTACAGGAGATCAAGATAGGAAGAGATCTATTTATCGTGTAGTTCATCCTTGTTCACACAATGAAGGCAGGGTAGAAAATAATGCTGTGAGCTAGCTATGAAATAGTCAGTGGAAGACAGCATGGACACAGGTCCAGGAGAGCAACAAGAAAAGCATCAAGTGAGGCAGCAAGTAACACAAGCTCCAGAGGAAAAGGCACAAAAGAATGCAAAAGCCCAGCAACAAAGATGAGAATCTCCACTTAGGAAGCCAATCTCAACACCCAACCCTTAGTGAGTAGGTAGTTGGCAAAGATACATCCACTAGGGATAAGCAATAGCTCTGGAGGGCAAAATGGATTTGCCAAGCAAGTGCTACCACTTGCCTATGATGGGGTGAAGAAATCCCAGTACTTATGCCCACTGCATCTTGATATCAGAGTTATAAGGAAAACCATCTAGTCCAGTACTTGATAAAGCAACATCTTGCTCACATAGAGCAGAGACAGCAAGGTCAGCTTCAGTAGTGGGTGCCAGTTTCCCATGGCCAGCAGATTCCTCTTGGCTTACAAGTGCCCTTCTTGTGCTGAAGAATGAAGATACAGGGGTGGGGGTGGCTGGGGGGCCATGTGATGCCCAAGGTCAAACCCAACAAAGAGGCACACTCCAAGTCGGAAACAGAAAGATATGCCCCAACAAGGTGATAAGGCCATCGCAAACTACGAGGATGCCTTATCTCCTGGTAAGGAGGTGTTCCAGCCCCAAGGTCCATTATTATGCAGCTGAGTGGACGCCAAAAGACTGCATGTGGGAAAACTGTACGTACTTGTTGTTTTCCCAGCAAGAAGAAGCATTCTGTGAGGAGGTAAGAGGATGTGATAAAACGGTGTTTGGAGGGCTTGGAAGGCCAAGTGGAAAGGTTTAGACTGAATAGGAGGGATGAGAGCCAAGGGAGAAGACAGCAGTGTGAAAATCACAACAGAAGGAAGGATGGAGCAGAGCAACAGAGGGTATTTGAGGAGCACTGTCCAGTTCCCCCCAACAGTAACTTCACGCTCTCTTCTGATGAAAAAGTGGTTTCTGTACCTATGATAAGAGTCAGCTGCGGCCATGATCATGTTTCTGAGGCAGCTGACTTGGTCAGACTTTTAATTTTCATTCCTATTATTGACCCTTACTTTTACTATGCCTTTAATGGTAAGCCTTTTCAAGTTCTTTTTGGAAGTATGGTCGAAATTTTTCTTTAAAAAAACAATAGATACTGGAGCAAAACAAAACTTTAGGTAGCTTAAGATTGGGCTTATTTTATAACATTTTGAATATTAATAATAAGAAGAACAATAAGAGCTGGCATTCCCTGAGTCATGCATTGGGCTAACAGCTTTACAACTATTGTCTTATTTACTTCTGACAACAGTAGGAGATCATATTTTTATTCCTAGTTTTCAGAAAAGGAAACTAAAGACATAAAGAAGTTCTTTAATTTATGGTAAGCAGTGCCCAGGGCAAGATCTACTTATAGGCAATGGGAGAACTTTACAAGGACAGAAAAGAACAGAACAGTAAGTTCAAAGTGGAATGAGTAATTTCAAGAACAGAGGAGGAGGCTGATGAATAATGACAGCAAATTGGGTAAGTGGTTAAGAATTGGGACCTACTCTCAGAATACTTTAAAGAGTAATAATTGTGACAACTATCAAACTAACCATGAAAAGTTAGGTTTATGTGCCTCCTTCCAGAGAGCTCAAAGTCCTTGAAGAAATAGCTTTTCTGGAAAGCCCACACTATAGAGCTATGTACCCTCAGAAGTCTGTTTTGAGACTGATGGTGTCTCCTTACTTAACAGTTAGAAATGCAAAGCGTAAAGAATTGATATTACTGCATCTGTTTTCGGGGAAGGCAATGGCACCCCACCCCAGTACTCTTGCCTGGAAAATCCAATGGACGGAGTAGCCTGGTGGGCTGCAGTCCATGGGGTCGCTAACAGTCGGACAGACTGAGCGACTTCGCTTTCACTTTTCTCTTTCATGCATTGGAGAAGGAAATGGCAACCCACTCCAGTATTCTTGCCTGGAGAATCCCAGGGATGGGGGAGCCTGGTGGGCTGCCATCTATGGGGTCACACAGAGTCAGACACGACTGAAGTGACTTAGCAGCAGCAGCAGCAGCAGCAGCAGCATCTGTTTTGAGGCTGCAAAAATAAGGTTACCTTATCCAACTGGATGGGCTTCCCTGATAGCTTCATTGGTAAAGAATCTGCCTGCAATGGAGGAAACTCTGGTTCGATTCCTGGGTCAGGAAGATCCACTGTAGAGGAGATAGGCTACTCATTCCAGTATTCTTGGGCTTCCTTTGTAGCTCAGCTGGTAAAGAATCTGCCTGCAATGCAGGAGACCTGGGTTCAATCCCTGGGTTGGAAAGATCCCCTGGAGAAGGGAAAAGCTACCCACGCCAGTATTCTGGCCTAGAGAATTCCATGGACTGTATAGTCCATGGGGTCGCAGAGTCAGACATGACTGAGAAACTTTCACTAAGCAGACTAAGCAGAATATCCAACTGGATATCTTGGTAAAAGAGCTTTCTCAATGGGGAGAGGAACAAATGGTGGCCATATTGCTGATGTAGAGGGTCTTCCCCTAATATCCTCCACAGCCTTGTTTCTTTGCTTTCCCTACTTATCCCTCAACTATTTCAAGGAAAAATTAAAATGGAGAGGAATTTTCTTTATAAAATAAGTGACGTAAAATACAAACAGTAGTTGCAGCAATGTGGTCTTCTCCCTATAGTTAATGGATGTGTTCTCTATAGGCTCTGAGTTGGCAGCTTCTAAAGAAACATTAAAAGAATGGTCTTCAAAGACAGAAATACCCGAGGCTTGAATCTCAGTTGTTCAACCTTCTAGATCTTTAATCTGAGGGAAATTTTCCCTCAACTGTCTTGAGTCTTGGTTTCTTCATCTATGAATTGTGAGGCAAAAAAATAACTTCCAAAGTTCCTGAAAGATATAGAGGGCCAGAAACAGAGGAGGCATCCATGTATGTGAGAGTCTCAGGTAAGAGTCTTCCATCTCCTAACTGGTTTTAGAATAACAATTATTGTTCACAGTTGATTCCGATTTATTTTTGTTTTTGTTTTAGATTTGATTTTGCTTGTGGCTTTGCTCGCCTCCCTGTCTCAAATTTCTTTTATATATTATAAATATGTATTTATCTGATTACCCCAGAAACTTTGCAAATGTAGTTTCTGTCTCTCATTCATTCAGAGCAGTTTGACATGTATCATTCCTTATACATGTGTGTGCCTAATTTGCTTCAGTCATATCTGACTCTTTGCAACCCTAAGGACTGTAGCCCACCAGGCTCCTCTGTCCGTGGGATTCTCCAGGCAAGAATACTGGAGTGGGTTGCCATACCTTCCTCCAGAGGATCTTTCCGACCCAGGGATCAAACCTGCGTCTCTTATGTCTCCTGAACTGGCAAGTAGGTTCTTTACCACTACCACCACCATAGAAGCCTGCCTTGTACNCTGTAGCCCACCAGGCTCCTCTGTCCGTGGGATTCTCCAGGCAAGAATACTGGAGTGGGTTGCCATACCTTCCTCCAGAGGATCTTTCCGACCCAGGGATCAAACCTGCGTCTCTTATGTCTCCTGAACTGGCAAGTAGGTTCTTTACCACTACCACCACCATAGAAGCCTGCCTTGTACGTAGTGGTAGTAAATAATCATTGAAAACTTGACAGCATTTATTTACTTTTACCCATCATTCTTTTTCTACTGGCAAATAAGTAACAAGATTTCTTCCAAGGAGTAGCCTGCATTTTAAAGCTTAAAGGTCAAAAAGGCAAGACTTGTCAGCTAAGGAGCAAGGATGATGTATTCTAAAATTAAACTGGTGCAATGTCTAGGCTCTGGCTGGACATTGTGGATTCTGGATCCAGAAATCTTAAGATGTTCAGTTTCAGTATATACTGTTACTCATTCTAAGGGTCTCTATCACTCATTTTTTATGTGCCATGCAGACAGCTGAAACATGCCTGGAACATTCACTAATGTTTAGAACACTGGGCAGGGTTCTTCCCAACAATCTGAGATTCATTCATTCACACATGACAGACAATATGTTCCCTGGTTTCCTAGGAGAGGCCATGTAGCTCCTGAAGAGCAAAAATTCCACCAATTCTGCATCCCCCAAATTGAAAAATATTAAAAGTGCTCATTTATGAATAAATCCATTTTAAAGTTAAACATCTTACTTGTGTTTATTGTTGGTTTAATAAACATCAAGAACCATGACAATGTAAGATGCATTAATACATCATCCCAGATCTATTCTTCCATTCCACTGACCTCTACTCCTCCATGTACAGGGGTCAGGAGGGAGGGCAGAACTTCTAAGCTTCTAGAAATTTCCCCCATGCCTCTTCCTTCTTCCTAACCTCTCCATCATTCTCTGTTTCAAGATCATTAACTGTAATCCTGTCACACTCTCTACTTTGGTTTGTGTCCATTATCGACCCAGATTTCTTGGTTTACCCTCTGACCTCTAAAAATAGTTGCAAGCTTCTTTTCACCACAGGATCCTACAAACTCTTAAAAACAACTGAGGATCTCCAAAGAGCTGTGGTTTATGTGGGTTATATTTACTAATATTTGTTGTATTCAAAATTAAAGGGAATTTTTAAAATATTAATTCACTTACTAAGCCCATTACATGTTAACAAAAATTACATATTTTTATGAAGAAAAAGCTTAGTGAAAACAGTGGCATAATTTACACTTTTGTAAATCTCTTTAATACCTGGTTTAATAGAAGACAGCTGGATTCTTATATGTGCTCCTGTGTTCAATCTTTTTTTTTTAACTTTTTATTTTATATTAGGGTATAGCCAATTATGGGCTTTCTTGGTGTCTTGGATGGTAAAGAATCTGCTTGTAATGCAGGAGACCTGGGTTCAATCCTTGGGTTGGGAAGATCCCTTGGAGAAGAGAATGGCAATCCACTCCAGTATTCTTGTCTGGAGAATTCCATTTACAGAGGAGCCTGGCAGGCTACAGCTCAAAGGGTCACAAAGAGTTGGAGATGACTGAGAAACTAACATAGCCTATTAATAACACTGCATTCAATCTTTCATGATATCTATATTAGTTGAAGTATACAAAGAAAATACAGCCTCACCCAGATATGTGGTTAGAAAAGGGAGGATTATTTTGAGAATCTTTTCATATAACTATGGATATTATTCTTTAACACTATACCAAGAGTATATGAAAACTCAACAGATGGTAGTTTCTTAGACATTAGTTGCAATAAAACTATACAGTTAAAGTTATTTTTACTCTGTTATATTAAAATCCATTAGTTTATCTTGCACTTTGAATGGATATTTTACCCATGTATGATTCTATAATATGTATCATTCATTTGAAAAACCCTGCATCAGTGGATTATACAGATTTTTCAAAGCTGACACATCTTCTGATACAATATTTTAAAATTACTCATCTAAAGAGTCTTTAAGTGTTGGAAAACTATCACCTTAGTCGATAGAAGTTTTCCAAAAATCAAAATTATACTTGAAAGCTCAAAGTGTTTCACTGGCAACAAATCTGTCAGTCATTTTCCTTGAAGTAACATGTTAAGTTCATTCATTTATGAGAAATGGCCAAATACCCAAGTCTGGGTAACCATTATTTTTTCTGTCCACCTTTCTTTCAAGTAAGAACAGTCTTCAGAGTAAAAAAAGAAAAAAAGTTGTTAGTTCAGGTGGCAGCTCAACCAATAGCACCTGTGCTTTTTTCCAAGACAACCACTGGACCTCAGTATGCAGAAAAAGTGTTTTATGCATTCTTCCCAGTTAATGACAATACACTGAATAGACAAGCAATCAAATGTTGAGACTGAATACACTGCTGTTCTAGAACTTGCAATCGATCATCAACAAAACCTACTGAATATTGTCTGTACAATAAAAGTGGTGTAAGGGCTGTTACAAAGGCAGCTAGAATTGTTACAACATATTGACACAGTATTATAAGCTCTCAATAAACCTCCCTGTAAACTTCAAAAATGAGCTTTGAGGGTCTTCCTAGGGGTCCAGTGGTTAAAAATCCGCCTGTTTCTAATGAGGTGGATGAACCTAGAGTCTATTACACAGAGTGAAGTAAGTCAGAAAAACAAATGTTGTATATTAATGCATATATGTGGAATCTGGAAAAATGGTATTGATAAACCTATTTGCAGGGCAGCAATGGAGATGCAGACAGAGAACAGACTTGTAGACACAGGGAGGGTAGGAGAGGGTGGGACAAATGGAGAGCAGCAGGGAAACATATACACTACCACATATAAAATAGATATCCAGTGGGAATTTGCTGTATGACTCAGGGAACTCAAACCAGGGCTCTGTGACAACCTGGGGGTGGGGGCTCAAGAGGAAGGACACGCGTGTGATCCACGCTGACGCATGGCAGAAACCAACACAACATGTAACTACCCTTCAGTTAGAAGTGAGCAAATTCAGGAAAAAAACGCCTTAGCACTTGCTAGGCAGTTATGCTCTGAAGCCCCAAGCTGCTTTGGATATACTTCTGTTATAGTATTTTACTGACTGCTTTGCTTTTATTTGTTTGCAAACCCATCTTCCCCAAGAAGTTTATACATGCAGCCCCCTCATCACCCCAGCAGGAAACGCACTACACTCTCTGATACACAGCAGTAAGTTCCACATAAACGCCACTGAAACATGCACAATATTCTATCCTGCCTCTATATACGTAACATATGAAACATGGAGAAGTAAATTACAGTCACGGCTTCAATTTTCTGAATAATTACTTGCTTTTTTGACTGAAGTATAGTTGACTTGCAATCTGGTGTTAGTTTCAGGTGTACAGAAAAGAGATGCAGGTAGACATATCTTTTTTTTTTTTTCAGATTCTTCTTCTTTATCAGTTATTACAAGATATTCAGTATAGTTCCCTGTGCTATAGAGTAGGTCCTTGTTGGTAAACAATTCAATAAACAGTGTGTGTTTATGTGAATTTCAAATTCCTAATTTTTCTTCCCCACCATGTCTTTTCCAGGAAGTCTCTTGGCCCGAGGCACTGAGCACCATAAGGTAAATGGGCAAGTATCACTCTCCACCCCATTGGGGATGGTCAGAAGATAAGGCAGCATCTTCTAAGGCTTCCCTGTGGCTCAGCTGGTAAAGAATCTGCCTGCATCGCAGGAGACCTGGGTTTGATCTGTGGGCTGGGAAGATCCCCGGAAGAAGGGAACAGCTACCCACTGCAGTATTCTTGCCTGGAGAATTCCACGGACAGAGGAGGCTGGCGGGCTACAGTCCATGGCGTCTCAAAGAGTCGGACAAGACTGAGCAATTTTCATGGTCACTTTTTCTCTTGAGGAGCATACAAAATGACCTGACCCACTGTTGGCGAGGGAAGGGCAGCACGGGGCCAGACTCAGCCATGAGGTGAGGGCATGTTTCCCACTAGGAACTGGTATTTCCTTTATTTTGAAAAAGAACACATAAATAATGATACGTCCACAAACCATGTTGAAATCATAAAACTTCTGTTACTGCAGGAAAAGCATCAAAAACTAGCAGTGTCAATTTCCATCTCCCTGCTTCTAAGGGCTGCCTCCAATAGCCTAGCAAAAGTCCCCAATGGAAGTGAGTTGTTCAGATTAATTCCCTTCACCAGAAAACATCCTCTGGTGTATTTAAAACAAGCAGGGCACACCACGGTTCTTTAAGAAGACAGAACTTGATGTTCACCAGTCACTCCCAAAACCGCTTAATGAGGAAAAGCCAGGTGACATATATTGATCCAGGATGATCGCCTGCATGACGAAACCCACACTTTAGTGCCTGTGTGGTGCCACTCCTATCAAAAGCTCCATCTGATATGTCAACATCCGAGCCTCCGTGCTCAGTTGTATCTGACTCTTTTTGATCCCACGGATGGTAGCTCACCAGGCTTCTCTGTCCGTGGGATTTTTCCAGCAAGAATACTCGAGTGGGGTGCCATTTCCTTCTCTAGGGCATCTTCCTGACCCAGGGACTGAACCCACGCCTCTGCGTCTCCTGCACTGGCAGGCAGACTCTTTACCACTGAGCCACCTGGGAAGCCACCTCTGATGTGTTAGAGGTTCATAAAACCCACCAGTATGTTTGGCATCTTTCCACCTGAACAGTGACCTTTCTCCTACATACTAAATCTAGATAAATGGTCTCACCAGCCCACGCACATCACAAGCTAGAAGCCTGAGGACCGTCACTAATTCTGTCATTAATCACGCCCCCAGCATCACCATCCTTCCTCCCAGCACCACCATCCTTCCTCCCAGCACAGGCGTCCATGGGTGGCCAGATTCTGTGACTTCTCCTTCCTTAATATCCTGTGAATTGGCTCCTTCCCTGCATCCCTGCTGCCCCACCCTTACTCCAGCCGCTTAATTCTGGATTTTCCACAACTAGTCGTGCCAAATCATCCTGACTCCAAGTACACATGGCTCTTGACGAGCTTTCCAAACTGCTGTCCTGGCCAACTCACACTCTACTTAGAAACCATCAAATGACAACCAGCATAGAGCCCCATACCCTTCATCCCCCTAGACCTCTACCCATGCTGAACTGAGGGTGACTGTTCACCTTCTCACCTGTCTTTCTTTTTGCAGTCTTTGCAATTGCCACTCTTGGGACTTTAGGTTGCAATGAGCCCCACTCACCGTATGAAACTAATCCCTAGCCTTTTACTGGGATGTAGTTCCAACTGGACCTCCTTGAAGGAAGGATGTTCTGATAACTTCTCTCTCCAACACACATAAGCGTATACACAAACACACACTGGCCCCTACAGGCCCTGGGCATTGCTGACTTTCAGCATGTATCGCAGTATATTGTAATTCCCCTTTGAGTCACAGGTCTCAGTAATTGTGTCCCCTACAAATGTCTTTGCAGCTCCAGAATCTGACATGGCTCTTGCCACTCGATAAGGACTTGGGAAATGCTTATTTAAAAATAATTTAAAAGATGAATGCCATGGAGCCTTATCATGTCTCTTATTCTGTGATGGAATGATCTGGGCCTGGGTCTGCTACCCACTAACAATCAGGCTATAATGGGAGTAGTTTAATCAGATGAACACACCAAAGAAAAGAAAAACTGCCAAATAAAATAGCTCCTGGGGAGCCCTCCCCTCAAATGGGTACCAAATAGATCACAACTTACTTATTCAACGTACATATTATTTCAAAAATCTTATCTTCTTCTCGCTCTAGTTTAAATGACCCAAGGCAGTGATAGCCAGGCAGGCTCCTCTGTCCATGGGATTCTCCAGACAAGAATCCGGGGGTGTCCTCCTTCAGGGGATGCTCCTGATGCAGGTGTCGAACCTGCATCTCTTATATCTCCTGCATTAGCAGATGGCTTCTTTACCACTTGGAGAAGGCAACGGCAACCCACTCCAGTACCACCTGGGAAGCCCAGGGACCAGATATACAACTTCATATCCGATGGGAAACACTCCACCTATGTATTCACTCAGTGTCTTTTCCCACAAACATGTTTTGAATGTTTTCTAAGTTGAGGTCTTTTAAGGGGATCAAGGCATTTTCTTGAAGTAGGTATCCTTATTGTAGCAAAGAAGGAACTGAGACATAGAGAGATAATTGCCCCAAATCCCACAGCTGAGAAGTGGTAGAGCTTCTATTCCAATGCAGGTAGTGGTTTCCATGGGCTTCCCTGGCAGCTCAGCTGGTAAAGCATCTGCCTGCAATTCAGGAGACACTGGTTCAATTCCTGGGTCAGGAAGATCCCCTGGAGAAGGGATAGGCTACCCAGTTCAGTATTCACGGGCTTCCCTAGTGGCTCAGATGGTAAAGAATCCTCCTGCAATGTGGGAGACCTGGGTTCGATCTCTGTGTTGGGAAGATCCCCTGGAGTAGGAGACGGCAACCCACTCCAGAATTCTTGCCTGGGAAATCCCATGGACAGAGGAGCCTGGTGGGTTACAGTCCATGGGGTTGCAGAGAGTCGGGCAGGACTGAGCAACTAAGCACAGCACAGTACAGCTGGTTCAAGAGCTCTCTCTCTCTCTTTCTTTTTTTTTTGTAATCCACTAAACAAAACCGCCTNAGCTGTCTCTTATACACATCTAGATGTGTATAAGAGACAGCCTATGGCTGATTCATGTTGATGTATGGCAGAAACCAACACACTATTGTAAAGCAATTACTCTTCAATTGAAAAAAACAGCAAAAAAAAAAAAAATCCACCTACCAATGGAGGGGACACGGGTTCGATCCTTGGTCCAAGAAGAACCTACAGGCTGTGAGGCAATCAAGCCCACGAGCCACAGCTGCTGAGGCACACCCACTCTGGATCCTGTACTCCACAACAAGAGAAGCCAAGGCAAGGCAAGCCTGTGCACCACAGCTAGAGAAAAGCCCTCACACAGCAAGGAAGACCCAGCGGATCCAAAAACGATTCTAAAAATGTAAAAAATGTCTTTATCCTTGTACCAATTAGGAGGTCTTTGGCTGCAGGTAAAAATAAACCTTATTCAAAATGATTCAGATAATCAGGAAAAGCTGTCCCCTCCCAAACTGAGAAATCTCAAGGGAGAGCATCTTTAGGGTTGGTTAATTCAGGGTCTATGGGCCCAAATAGGTGTCACATTTCCAAAGGATTCATGACTATGCGACGAGTTCAGTGTACAATACAATGCTGCATTTTCCTATGTGGTAGTCACTCAGTTGTGTCTGACTCTTTGCAACCCCATGGATTGTAGCCTGCTAGGTTCCTTTGTCCATGGAATTCTCCAGGCAAGAATACTGGAGTGGGTTGCCATTCCCTTCTCCAGGGACATTTTCCCATGAGTCTCTTTATAAGAAGGAAGAAACCTGTCCCAGAGCCCATCTAGCAGACCTCGTCCTACATTTCATACTGCCTTGTGCCACCTGTGCACATCTATGCCAAAGAGCAGACACAAGAAATGGGGTCTCCATAAACAGCTAAGATTAAGTCAAAATTTTTTAATTTAAATTTTATTTTTTTACTTTGCTATACTGTATTGGTTTTGCCATACATTGACATGAATCCACCACAGGTGTACATGAGTTCCCAACCCTGAACCCCCCTCCGACCACCCTCGCCATATCATCTCTCTGGGTCATCCCAGTGCACCAGCCCCAAGCATCCTGTATCCTGTATCAAACCTAGACTAGTGATAGTGTATATGTTTCAATGCCATTCTCGCAAGTCATCCCACCCTCTCCCTCTCCCACAGAGTCCAAAAGTCTGTTCTTTGCATCTGTGTCTCTTTTGCTGTCTTGTATATAGCGTTATCATTACCATCTTTCTAAATTCCATATATATGTGTTAGTATACTGTATTGGTGTTTTTCTTTCTGGCTTACTTCACTCTATATAACCGGCTCCAGTTTCATCCACCTCATTAGAACTGATTCAAATATATTCTTTTTAATGGCTGAGTAATACTCCATAGTGTATATGTACCACAGCTTTCTTATCCATTCGTCTGCTGATGGACATCTAGGTTGCTTCCATGTCCTGGCTATTATAAACAGTGCTGTGATGAACATTGGGGTACACGTGTCTCTTTATATTCTGGTTTCCTCGGTGTGTATGCCCAGCAATGGGATTGCTGGGTCATAAGGCAGTTCTATTTGTAGTTTTTTAAGGAATCTCCACACTGTTCTCCATAGTGGCTGTACTAGTTTGCACTCCCACCAACAGTGTAAGAGGGTTCCCTTTTCTCCACACCTTCTAAAGTATTTATTGCTTGTGGACTTTTGGATCGCAGCCATTCTGACTGGTGTGAAATGGTACCTCATTGTGGTCTTGATTCAAATTTTTTTTAAAAAGAATGTCAATATGTGTATAACTGAGTCACTTTGCTGTACAGCAGAGATTGGCACAACATTGTAAATCAACTATACTTCAATAAAAATATACAAAGTGAATAATTAAAAGCTTAAATAAGAAAGCTTCTCTTCTGAATGCCTATGATGACTTGAACCAGCTCACAAATTGGGAGGAGGAATAATGAGCAATGAACACAGAGGGGCCTCAGTGAATTTTCTATTCAATTAAGATGGATTCTTCTTGAAAAACACAAGTGATCAATCTTGAAGATCAGTGTTGAATGGTCCAACATAGTGTATTAAATAAAGAATTTATTGAAATAAAACTGCTGATAAAAAAGAAAAAAGATTAATCCAAAATTACCCTTGAGCTTCAGATAAGGCAAACTTCCCTAAGGGATGAATACCTGAATAAAGTCAGGTTTCATTCAAGAAAGGAGAAAACAGGAGGGGGACTGGGGGTGTCCAGCCCATGGGCTCTCTGTCCTTACATGTTAAAGGCTGCTGCTAGCAAACCTTATATAACTCCTGGCTTGAGGGCTTTTTACTGGACCAGGAGATATAAACCACACACAGGGCAGGCCAGAAGAGTCAGAATTCACAGTCCAGGGGCAGCCCTCAACCAGTGATTCACGGGAGCTGGTGGATAAATAGTTGGCTTCCTGGGCACCCGTCTGAGATGACTTTGATATGCACTGTGCATTCCCTACAGCTAACCAGTGGAATCATTTCTACTGGCTTCCCTGGTGGCTTAGTGGTAAAGAATCCACCTGCAATGCAGGAGATCTGGGCTCAATTCCTGGGTTGGGAAAATCCCCTGGAGAAGGAAATGGTAACCCACTCCAGTATTCTTGCCTGGGAAATCCCAGGGACAGAGGAGCCTGGTGGGCTGCATTCCATGAGGTCACAAGAGTCAGACAGAACTGAGTGACTAAACTACCACCAACCAGTGGAATAAGCCACAGCAGTAAACACTTAAAATACTGCACTTTTTATTGGATGCCTCCTGTGCCTCTCTCATTTCTTCTCTTCCCTTAGCAGTGTTTCATGTTATCATCTTCCGAATAGACTAATTGCAATAGCATTCTTGTCTCGGGGTCTGCTGCTGAGGGAACCCAAACCAGGAAAACAGTCCCTCCATCAAAAAAATCCTCTACAATCAGAAACTCAGAAGCCCTTTTTCAATTCTTTGTTCTCAGAGAGTCTTTATTAGCATCCTTCTCCCATAAGAGTTCCTGCTTTCTGTCAAATGCTCAAAAATCAATAAAGAAATACTTATTCTTGTGAAGCATGCAAACAAAATATCTGTATTAGGTACATAAAACTGATCATGTTGCCTGCTATACCCAGGGCACCTTCTCAGGAACCACCTTCCCCCAGTCTCTGCTCAAAGGGCAGCCATCGGTAGCCACATTTTGACCCACGTATAGACAATCCTTTGGCTGACAGTGCCCACGTGGTATGAAAAGGTAAAAGAAGATCATCCAATTTCCTCTCTTGAAACTTTAAATTAGGAAATACCAATACCAAGAGAATGAGGAATTTCATAGTGTGAGGATGAGTTGGAGTTATGAACAGTTTGTCAGAGCCATAAGGCAAGAAATAGAAATTACTGTATGATGAACCAGAAACTATGAGGAAACCCAAACTCTGATGGGTAAAGAAACAATACATGAAGGAGAGGAAAATAGTAAGCAGACAGCAGTAGTTCCAAAAGAAGTAGGCAGACTAGGAATACTCGAGCTGTGTTAATAGGGAGCTGTGGGATGGAGGAGATGCATGAAGCTGTGTCAAGAATTGTTTCTGCACCTCTCTCTCCTTGTAATGACAATCTCCATGAGGCTGGGCACTGTTACAGCTACTGAATTGAACATTCAGGAGATTCTGTCTCCTTATGGGCCATGTCTGTCCTGATACCAGTTTTCTGAACAGAAAGAAGCTTGAGTAAGCATCTAACAACCAATATAATCAAAATGCTTTTTTTAAAAAAAGCTTAATCAGAGGTTAAAGCGTCTGCCTCCAATGCGGGAGACCCGGGTTTGATCCCTGGGTCAGGAAGATCCCCTGGAGAAGGAAATGGCAACCCACTCCAGTATTCTTGCTTGGAGAATCCCATGGACTGAGGAGCTTGGTGGGCTGCAGTCCACGGGGTCACAAAGAGTCGGACACGACTGAGTGACTTTACTTACTTACTTAATCACAGAAAAAGTAGTATTGCTTTCAACATACAGTGAGATGTTTCAAACGTGGTCCATGACATACAGCAACGTGAATATACTTAACCACTGAACTGTACATTTACAAATTGTTATGAAGGTAAGTTTATGTCATATGCTTTTTACCACAGTATTTATATATCTCTGTGAGATAATATAAAGAAAAAAATGGGGCTTGGTACACAGTTATAAAAGAGTTAAAATAAAGCATCTTGTCATGTGATACACCCATATAATAATGGTATTTTCCAGAAAAATAGAATGCTACCCCTGAGTTAAGAGTCAAAGAAAAATAACCTATTTACCTCTTCTTAACACCACAACAAAACAGGATATAAAAAGATTAAAAGTAGTGAGAGGAATTTGGGGGAAAAAATTGACTTGCTGTGATGGCTTTTCCCAAACCTAGAGAAAGAAATACATTGAGACCACCTGAAAAGTTTCACCTATTTCTCACAGAGGTGCAGCAACAACTAGATAAGAATCAGACTCCTCCCTAAGTGATGTTCGGGTCCAGCATCTGGCTAGTGGGCTGCTTTAAAACAGGAGTAAAAGAAAGGTCATTTCACTGGGGGTCACATACCTTCCTGGAATAATCTGGGAGAAACATGTCTATACATGAGTGACTTAGTGTAGCTTCATCTCCCGTCTTACCCAAGAGAGTCCACTGAAGGAACAAATAGAAGCTGAAAGTGCCAGCAGATGACTAGGTGCTAAGGAAGGAGTTTGCCAGTCAGCCAAGGGTAATCAGATATGCATTTGCCCTCTCAAAGGAACTGAAAGTGAGACAGAGCCTCTTCAATGAGATGAAGAGAGGCAAAGGGCCCCAGGGTATCTGATGAACCCAAGAAGCTGCCCCTCAAAGACAGCTTTAAACGCCTGCCAGATTTAGAGAGCTTGGAGGCTAGATCACCAAGCAGTAGCAGGCAAGCAAAAATATTCCTGTCCTCATTACCCTCTGCCTCTTCAAGCTGTCAACTTAGAAGGGTCTGGAATTTCTTTGGGGGAAGTGGGATTAACACACAAGAGAAAAAGAGAGAACAAATCAACCAGAATCCCCACCCACCCACCCACTGGCAACC
>SJYX01011531.1:109701-130565 GCA_006410675.1 Oreotragus oreotragus
ATATATATATATATATATATATATATATATGTATATAATGATGCTTTAGATGAAGGCCTGGAAGAGTTTTAGGAAGAGAAATCTGGAGTTTCTCCTTGATTCTTCTACTCATAATTTTTTCCCCAAGTAATTCTGTCTCAGTTGGTACAGGGTGGAGAGTGGGAAAAAAAAACATATCTGGCCTTTATTTAATGTGGGTACAGATTAGAAATTCAGGCTGGCTGTCCAGTAGGATTGGACTACCTACCAAATGCGTTGGAGTATCTAAAACACTTTTTTAAATCTCTGAGGCACTTCCGGCTTGCCAACCGTATGTTGAACCACAAATACTTACATCAATGTGATTCAGGAAAAACAAAATGACTTGAAACAGATGTTCTTTCTCTACAGATAAAGTGGTCTAGAGAGTCTTGCACCACGTTGGTGAAAGGTGTGTGTGTCACGGACTGAACGGTGTCCTCCCAAAATTCGTATGCTGAAGTCTTAATTCCCCAGATGGGACCTCAGTAACTCGATTTGGAGACAGAGCCTTTGAAGAGGTGATTATGGTAAGACTGTATGGTTAATATGACCAGTGTCCTTATAAGAAGAGATTACAACACAGACAACCATGCAGGAACACACCAAGTAAAGGCTCAGTGAGAAATCAGCCATCTACAGACCAAGGAGAGAGGCCGCAGTAGAAATGAACCCCACCAACACCTTTATCTCCGACTTCTAGCCTCCAGAACTGTGGGACGACACAGTTTTGTTGTTTAAGCCACCCAGTCTGTGATACTTAGAAATGGTAGCCTGAATCGACTCACACAGCATGCTATACAGATCCCAATCCTCATCTAAGTTCCTCAGGCTCAAAGGTCAGAAACTGGGCTTGTTTAACCATGGATACGGTAAGGATATGAAGAAACTCTGAAACTGTAACAGGTCAATGAGAACAAAGGGTAAATTGATGCACAAATATCATATTTTACTATTCTTTACCAACTCTGATAATGGGTGGTGAGTTACAGGTTGGGGTCAACAATATTATGAATATCAGAGACCGAGAAAAACAAAAAGCATAGTCTTTTTGTAATTTTGATCTATTTTTCTAGAACACAGAACATGAATTCTGGAGTTCCTTTGGGATTTAGGGGACAAGAAGGATAGATAAAACATGGAGATGTCCATAGGCAAATAAACTGCCTGGTCTTACATCGTGGCCTTCTTGTTCCCTACTGAATAAATGCCTTCATAAAGAGCAAGTGTAGTAGGATTCCCTGGCGGTACAGTGGTAAGGACCTCAGGCTTTCACTGCCATGGGCCTTTGTGGGGAACTAACATCCTGCAAGCTGGTGGCCAAAAATAAATTTTAAAAACCATAAGGGTACTTTTTAAAAAGAACAAATATGTTGCCTGATAAGTCACTGAAAACTGAGAGGAAATGAGGAACAAAACTCTCATCAAAACATCTAGATTTCAGTCAAAGAAAGCATAATGCATTATTTTCCAAATCATAAGAGGATGTTTCAATATTCATAGTTAGAACTCTCCTATTTGGATACAGGTATCTTACTAGAAGAATCAGCTTTCTTCATTATAGCCACCTTTGTTTTTTTCACTACGACTATAAGTAATTTACTTATACTAATTCACATTTTATGGAATTAGCTATCCTTTCAGCTTGACAATGTGTTTCATTATAGAAGTCAAAGGCCTGGTGTGTGTGTGTGTGTGAGTGACTGAGCCTGTTAAAGTGAAAACGACATTCACGGGAGTTTAGACACTGTGCAAAACAGAAATGATCTATTTGAAGGAATGTGTAACTATCTCAATGAAATTTTAGAGATTTTCACTAGGGAACAAAGACAAAATAGCTATCCTAAACATTTAGTGGTTTCTTGATGTTTTTTCTTTTCACTTTTCTTTTTCTCCAAGCTGCTTATGTATTTTTAACTCTTGGCCTCCACTGATCTTTACAGATTCTTAACCTTCTGTAACTCCACTTCATTTCTCTAGAGGCAGATTTGTCTACAGGCCTCATTTCTATGATTCTGTTGTTATTAGCCTAATAAGTATTCTCCCTCACGCTCGCTGCAAAGTGGTTTTCTAACCCCACAAACAAATAAATGAATCAATAAAAAAAAAGGGACTTCATTTGCAGCACACAAGATTTGTACTTTAAAATAAGCAGCAGTTTTTATTTCTTATGCTGATAAGAAATTTGCAAATCCAACAGGTCAAAATAACCAACACATGGAAAATGCCTGTTACTTACCATCAATTTTATTTTTAAGTGACATTCGAATAGCTGGAAGAATTGTCAATCTGTACATTTTCCTTTGAGTATATAGGAGACAGCCTGCCATTATACCAGAAATAGTTAATATTACAACAATAGGCAGCCCCCAAACATACAACTCCTTCTGCTTTCCAATTTGTAGTTATTTGAAAAAGGTCTAGGCAGTGTAGTTTATACCAAATTCTTTAAGAAGGTGTTGTATGCTTAAAGCCAACTTTTATTAGAATCTTAGATTAAGATCTCAGCAATTATAAGATTTCTTTATTGCTAGGAAATGTTTCTTATGTGACTTCTACAAATACATTTAGGCTTTTATTGGTATCTAATATATACATATGTGCTCACAACTGTTGTAGGACACGCAGGAAATACAAAGAACCCCTACGCATTTTTAACCTGGACCCAGCAGGATGGCTCTTGCAACGAAGTGGAGCCAGAAGGGCCATCTTGCAATGAACGAGATAGTGATCAGAGAATACACCATCAACACACACAAGCGCATCCAGGGAGTGGCCTTCAAGAAGTGTGCCCCTGGGGTACTCACACGGATCCAGAAATCTGCCATGAAGAAGATGGAAACTCCAGATGTACACACTGACACCAGTCTTAGTAAAGCTGTCTGGCCCAAAGGAATAAGCCATGTCTCACACTATGTCCACGTCCTCTTGTTCAGAAAATGTAATGAGCATGAAGAGTCACATCAGCTCTATACACTGGTTAACCATGTGGACCTCTCACTACTTTAAAAAACCTACAGTTAATGTCGGTGAGAACTAAGCAATGACCGTCAAAGTTGTGAAACCTCAAACACACACACACACACACACACAAGATATGATTCTCATATTAAGTTATGTACAATTTAACTGAACAGAAGATTAAGAAACAAACAACCCAAGACTAAATGCAACTACATCCGAAGGATGAGTTCTAAAGAGAGAAACTCGAGTGACAATGGAAATAGATAATGAAAAGCTCGGAAAGGAGGTTAATGGAACCTAATCTTTGGATCCACTGACTGATGACTTTCTTTCAGAGGACATTATAATTCACAATTTCTAAATTCATCAATGGTCATTCTCAGCCATGCTTCCATTATTTATATGTCACTGGAAATAACTGAAATAAAACTAATGTATTGAGCACATACTATGTGCCAGGTATGATATAAAGTCTTCTACATGGATTTTCTCATTTAATTCTCAGAATAACTCTTGTTATATTGCCATCCTTTTTCATAAACTTTT
Organism: Oreotragus oreotragus; assembly: GCA_006410675.1. Taxonomy (NCBI): domain Eukaryota; kingdom Metazoa; phylum Chordata; class Mammalia; order Artiodactyla; family Bovidae; genus Oreotragus; species Oreotragus oreotragus. Next base: position 113,230 of record SJYX01011531.1, read on the forward strand.
TTAAAATTGGTACTTACACAGGATTAAGTCCCCACTAAAAGAAACCGGAGTTCTTGGAGGAAATGGCTGATTCAGGGTAGGGGAAGGTAAAGTAAAGAGTGTACCTGGAATATTTTGTGGGGCAAGAAAGTAAGGAAGCACACAAAACCTGAAAAGAACATGGGAACCAGATTAAATGGGCTCCTCCTGGAAAAGCTGGGGATAATTTTGGCATCAAAATAGTGTCAGAAATGGTTGATAAAACAACTGAACTTTTCTGTTTGTTTTGAAAAGTCATTTTTTAAAAACTTTTCATTTTGTGTTGGGGTATAGCCAATTAACAAACAATGTTGTGATAGTTTTAGGTGGACAGTGAAGGGACTCAGCCTGTATGTATCCATTCTCCCCCAAACTCTCCTCTCATCCAGGCTGCCACATAACATTCAGCAGAGTTCCCTGTGCTATACATTTGGTCTTTGATAACACAACTGAACTTTTAAATAAAGAATCCATGAGTCCATATTGAGAAAAGTAATAGCCAGGCAGATGAGGTGGGCAGATAGGTAGGTAGATAGCTGCATAGATGGATACAGCCATACATCTACACACAGAGGTCCTTCTCTATAGCAGAATGCCAAAGAATAAATATAGAAGTAGTGACAGGTGGTGCTAGTGGTAAAGAACACATCTGCCAATGCAGGAGACCATAAGAGATCGCAGGTTCTATTCCTGGCTCGGGAAGATACCCTGGAGAAGGGCATGGCAACTCCAGTATTCTTGCCTAGAGAATCCCATAGACAGAGGAGCCTGGCTGGCTATGGTCCAGAGGGTCACAAAGAGCCAGACAAGACTGAAATGACTTAGCAAGCACTCATGACCTTTACAGAAATAATAAATTCAGATGAGAATTACTAATGGATGGGAAAAAATCATTGGATAAAAGTTTTTTGGAGAAAAGGCTATTTTACATGGTATTTCTCCACTGCTGCTGCTGCTGCTGCTGCTGCAAAATTACTTCAGTCGTGTCTGACTCTGTGCGACCCCACAGACGGCAGCCCACCAGGCTCCCCCGTCCCTGGAATTCTCCAGGCAAGAACAGTGGAGTGGGTTGCCATATCCTTTTCCAATGCATGAAAGTGAAAAGTGAAAGTGAAGCCGCTCAGTCATGTCTGACTCTTAGTGACCCCATGGACTGCAGCCTACCAGGCTCCTCCCATGGGATTTTCCAGGCAAGAGTACTGGAGTGGGGTGCCATTGCCTTCTCCACTGATAGCTTGTTAACTATATAGGAAAGTGAGTATCTTTACATTGGAGAAATCTGCTGGTAACAGCTTAGCCAAGTGATCTAAGTTAACATTGCAAAAAATGAAACAGACATTAAATGCCTCCAGATGCATGCACTAAGCACCATACAACATCACTTAGGTGGTATTTTTGACAATCATGAATGACCTGAATCAAATCATTAGAAAATTTTACTCCAAATTGGGTGACAATCTATAAATGGTCCAGACGTTTTGAAAATAACAATGGCATGAAAAACTCCAAAATTTAACAAAAAGTTTATTTAGATAAAGCAGAGGTCAAGAAACTCAGTTCTAGGTCAAAAGACTAATGAGACATGAAAACTAAAGCCCCATAACACACAATATAATATCCTATACTGGATTCTACACCAGAAGAAGAAAGCTATTATAAAGGTTATTTGTAGAAGAAATTGATTATACAGAATTTGAGATTTTTTTATACTAGATGATCGTATCAATATCAAATGTTCTGAATTTGACAGCTGATTATACTTACATAGGATTTTTTCTTATTCTTAGAAGGTACATAATGAAGTAGGGATGAAAAATTGAATCTTAAATGGTTAATAATAAGAGATTAGAGTATGAGATAAAGCAAATATGGCAAAATATTAATTGTTGATCAATCTAACTGAGGGATGTAAGAATGCTCATTGTACTTTTCTTTCACCTTCTCTCTAGGTTTAGGAATTTTCAAAACAGACAGCTAACAAACACATGAAAAGATGCTCAACATCACTCATTATCAGAGAAATGCAAATCAAAACCACAATGAGGTACCATTTCACACCAGTCAGAATAGCTGCGATCCAAAAGTCTACAAGCAATAAATGCTGGAGAGGGTATGGAGAAAAGGGAACCCTCTTACACTGTTAGTGGGAATGCAAACTAGTACAGCCACTATGGAGAACAGTGTGGAGATTCCTTAAAAAACTGGAAATAGAATTGCCATATGACCTAGCAATCCCACTGCTGGGCATACACACTGAGGAAACCAGAACTGAAAGTGACACGTGTACCCCAATGTTCATCACAGCACTGTTTATAATAGCCAGGACATGGAAGCAACCTAGATGTCCATCACAGACGAATGGATAAGAAAGCAGTGGTACATATACACAATGGAGTATTACTCAGCCATTAAAAAGAACACATTTGAATCAGTTCTAATGAGGTGGATGAAACTGGAGCCGATTACACAAAGTGAAGTAAGTCAGAAAGAAAAACACCAATACAATATACTAACGCATATATATGGAATTTAGAAAGATGGTAATGATAACCCTGTATGCGAGATAGCAAAAGAGACACAGATGTATAGAACAGTCTTTTGGACTCTGTGGGAGAGGGCGAGGGTGGGATGATCTGAGAGAACAGCAATGAAACATGTATATTATCATATGTGAAACAGATCACCAGTCCAGGTTTGATGCATGAGACAGGTGCTCAGGGCTGGTGCACTGGGATGACCCAGAGGGATGGGAATGGGGAGGGAGGTGGCAGGGGGGTTCAGGATGGGGAACACATGTACAGCCATGGCTGATTCATATCAATGTATGGTAAAAACTACTACAATACTGTAAAGTAATTAGCCTCAAATTAAAATAAATTAATTAAAAAAAAAAACTAAAAAAAAAAAAGTGGGGAGAAAAAGGAGTTTGAGCAACTTGCCAAAGAGAGGCAGTGGGTGAGGGGTGGCGCTAGGATGAAACCAGACAACAGGCAAAGCCAGCCAGGGCTTTTGACCACACCTCATCATCACAGCAGCCAGAGCTATCATTTCAACACACTTTTCTCCTCCCAACGTCCTGCGCCTCCCCATTTCACATATGGTCAAATCCAACACCGTTATTTACAATGGCTTATCTGGCCCTGTTCTCCTATTCAGTGTGGTCTGCAGACCTGAAAGAAGTTCAAGATGCAGACTCACACTCCAGACTCACTGAACTTGAATCCATGCTTCAACAAATCCCCCCAGAGGATTCCTAAGCCTATCAAAAGACACAAATGCCTCCATGACTTTGCCTCATGACTTGGCCTTACTAACTGCGACTTCATCATCTACCAGACACTCACTCATTTTCTCTCTCTACCTCAGTGCCTTTGCACTTGCTATGTCTCCTGCCAGATACAAACTTTCAATATGTATCTACCTGGCTCAGGTGTCCTAATTCCTTTAGGATTCTTCTCAATTATCAATGAGCTTCTCCTGATATAAAATCTCAATATTGCCCTAAAAATCTGCATTCCCTTCGAATTCCTGTTCTATCTGCTTTGCTTCTTCTCCAAAGCCCTTATCAACTTTCTGGCACACTGTGTCTTTGCCTGTTAATCTATTTATTGTTCTTGTTCTGCTCTACCTTGTAAGTTCCAGGAAAGCTGGAGATTTGTCTGCTTTATTCTTTGCTCTATGCCTAGTTCCTAGAATAGTACCAGCTTCATATTAGTTACATAACAAATATTCATTAAATGAATCTGAGAAGATTCTAATTCTCACACCAGTATTGTAATTGTCTACAATTAAGAGAAAAAGAGATTTAAACAAGTCAAAGAACTTGCCCAAGGCCACTCAGCTAGTAAGAAGTGTAACCACAGTTAGTCACACTTGGTATCTGTGTCCAAATTCTATACTCGCTGCCACTGTTGTACCACTGACAATACCCTGAAGAAGAGCTCTCCCTATGGAGTGAGTGCACTGGAGGAGGAAGATGGATCTTTACCATTGACATGGCTCCTCACAGATAGAAAGGAAGGACTGTCACTTATGAATTCATTCTTTCTTATTCTTATTTTATTCCACAAGTAGGACATACTGCCTCATCAGAACCTCTCAGCATCCATGCATCACAAGCTAGCACAGTCTGATTGGCTTGTTGCCCAGCTAAGGTTCACCCCTTGATCAAGGAAGAGGAAGGTGAATGCCAGTGACTACCTCACACCTGGTGTAGTGGCCCTGTGAAGTCTCCTTGGACTGCAAGGAGATCCAACCAGTCCATTCTGAAGGAGATCAACCCTGGGATTTCTTTGGAAGGAATGATGCTAAAGCTGAAACTCCAGTACTTTGGCCACCTCATGCGAAGAGTTGACTCATTGGAAAAGACTCTGATGCTGGGAGGGATTGGGGGCAGGAGGAGAAGGGGACGACCGAGGATGAGATGGCTGGATGGCATCACGGACTCGATGGACGTGAGTCTGAATGAACTCCGGGAGATGGTGATGGACAGGGAGGCCTGGTGTGCTGCGATTCATGGGGTCGCAAAGAGTCGGACACGACTGAGCGACTGAACTGAACTGAACTGAAGTCATTTATTGTTCCTCAATGTGTCTCAGTGGCTGTGACCTGAGCACTAGCTTTGGTCAGGACTGTGCTGTCTGAAACAGCAGCTACTTCCTGTATACAAGCTCCCTGCATGTCCTTACTGTTCTATCACCCAGAAATGTATTTCATTTGATTTTAAACTCAATGACCTGAACTCTGGAAATGCATCTTGGTCAATGACTTTATTTAAAGCATCTGACAGAAATGTGTGCATACAAATCAAGGCATTCGTGCTCTCATAAGAGCTTGGTGGATCTCAAAAGTCACTGAACTTTAGAGGCCCTGAAGAAACTTTAAAAAAAAAATGTATACTGGTATCTGGGCCTCAGCGCAGAAATTTTTATCTAAATAATTTCAGGTGAGTCCCAAGAACCTGTATTTTGTAAAGACCACACACACACACACACACACACACACACACACACCCCTACCCCAGTCTGTAGCAGCTTGGCCCCAATAGAGAGGAATCCTGAGCAGATGATAAAACGAAGAACAAGCTACTGAACTGACCCTCAACAAAGAGAACAAACAGTGTGGACCTGACTCAATGACCAGGGAAAGTCAATGAGGTGCCAAGGGTCCATTTACACCACTGATTTAACGGCTCACTGAGCTATATTTCTTTATTTGCTTTTAGTCCTTTTATAGGATCTGGAAGGTCCCTTAGTGAGGGGTCAAGCAACCTTGGATATACCAACAACTTTGACTCACCTTCAAGGAACACTTTTTAAGAGACACTGTAACACATAGCTGTGTACATAGGGCCCAGTGACCCCAAGTCATCTCCTTCACTGTAGAAGAAATGGGGTTGATATCAACAACAGGCATTATTACATTACAGTCCTCTTATTTCTCAATACTGAAGGAAGTTATATTTGTTTCTTCTGTTTGCAATAGTGAAGCATCATGAAAATGAAAAATTAATACCTTGGGGACTAGCGTTTTCTTCACAAATATGCTATCTGGAGGGATAGGAAGCCTTGTTCTCAATAACATAGCAAGATCATTCCTGTAAGGAAAGTCTCACACTACTTCTTAATGATTTAGGTATGTATTTTGATTGTGGCAAAAGCAAAATCAAGTTATGAGAACTCTATTCAGTATCATGGTATAAAGAAGGAAGAGGAAGAAAGACCATAACAAGTATTTGATGTGTGACTGCTCCCCCAAAACTCCTGCTCATTACCACAAACCCCACCAGCCTCTGGTCACTTAGTTCTCCCCTCAAATTCCAAGTTCATTTCCTTCCAGAAGCCACTCTGAGCGCGGTGGCTTGTCAGCTACCTTGCCTTCCTCACGATCACTCGTGACTCCTCTGGACCTGGTGTGACACTGTGTCATTAGTTATCTTTTTATGGGCTTATACCTCTTCTCAGTATTTCAGATCATCTTGAAGATAAAAGTTCTATCTTATGTGACTACATTTTTCTCATAGAGACTATACACAATACACACAGCACCTAATAGGTGTTCAGTATATAGAAGTTGCTTGATTTGTTGCTAAGTTTCTTATCTAATTTGTGAAAATTAAAATTTCTCCCTAGTTATTTGAAATGCGTTTAACATTTCAAAAGTCCTAATCAGATTAGAATTTTTATTAGTGAACTTTCAATATACAAGCACACTGAGACCATTTAATAGCATGAGTTTATAATTTTTTAAATGTCAAATTAAGTATCATTTTAGGCTTTTCTCTAACTGCATTTGACCATCCCTTGCTTACCTTGAACATAAACTGTGCTCCCACCTCAGGGCTTTTGCACATGCTTTTCAGTTCAGCTAGAACATTCTGTTGTCTCAACTATTCATACCTGCCTCTTACTTGCCATTCAAGCCTCAGCTTAAATATTCCCTTCAGAAAGGGACTCTGCTGCTACTGCTGCTAAGTCACTTCAGTTGTGTCCGACTCTGTGTGACCCCATAGACGGCATCCCACCAAGCTCCCCCATCCCTGGGATTCTCCAGGCAAGAACACTGGAGTGGGTTGCCATTTCCTTCTCCAATGCATGAAAGAGAAAAGTGAAAGTGAAGTCGCTCAGTCTGTCCGACTGTTAGCGACCCCATGGACTGCAGCCCACCAGGCTACTCCGTCCATTGGATTTTCCAGGCAAGAGTACTGGGGTGGGGTGCCACTGCCTTCCCCGGAAAGGGACTCTAAGACCACTCAATTTAAAACAGCTCAGGGACTTCCCTGGTAGTCCAGGGCCCAGGACTCTGCACTCCCAATGCGGGGGGCCCAGGTTTGACCCCTGGTTAGGAAACTACATTCCATATGCCGCAACTAAGAGTCTGCATGCCCTTACTAAAGATCGAAGACTGAAGGTCCAGAATGCTGCAACTAAGATCTGGAACAGTTAAAATAATTAATAATAATAATAAATAATAAAAGAGCTCAAACACATGCTCTCTAACACACTACCTTACTGTTTTCTTCATTACACTTAAATATCATTATGCTGCTTCTTTTATTACAATGAAAGAATCTCATGCATCTATTTGTTTATAACCTATTTTCTGACATTCAGGTGCATGTTCTCTGAGGGTAGGAAACTTCTCAGTAATGTTCACCCTCTATTCCTGGTGCTCATAAAGTGGTACATAGTAAACACTTGATAAATACTTACTGCAGATACAGATTCTGAATAGACTGAAAGTTGAAGGGCAAGCACTCTTTTACTCAGAAACAGGGTAAACATTTGAAGCTTAAAATCAATTCTTATTTACATGTCTATTTCCTATGGGACGCCTAAGTTCTTAGAAGACAGAGATCTAAAACCAGTTACAAGGAGCTGATTGAGGACAGAACTTACTTGAGAAAAGAAATGGCAACCCAGGTTGTTAAGAAAACCTGGGACCCTCCTTTCTCTTCTCATTCATGTATCAGTTGACTGCAGGTAATATCAAAATAATTATTTGTTGACATGAAATCAATAAATATTTAAATCAGCCTACCTTGTCAATTATCGTTTCTCTCATTTCTCCTTCTACTATCTTGGGATAATTCACTCATGTTTGACAACTTCCTGGCAAGAAATATCAAGTTCATATATTAAATTAAAATAATCCAGAGTAAAAATAACACTTATGTGTCTATGAGCAAGTGAATAACATTTACAGTGCATCACTCAATTTTGAATTTAATATCATCTCTAGCTTTAGTAACCTGGGGATTTTTTAAAATAAGTTTTAGCATCCTAAGGTCAAAGGATATACATATCTTAGGACATGCAACCTCTTTTCCTCCTTCCTTATCTCTAGCAGAGCTTTTTTTTTAAAACTTAACCACAGGATGAAATCATCAGGTTTTCTTTATATTCTCTCAAAGCAATTGACACTTCAAGTGACTTTGATGTTCAACAGCATTTGCTCAAATATCTTTCTGACACTGATCCACAGTGTTGTAGTACCTTTCAATCCCAAAGCTTTTTACCAACAGAAAATTGTTTTCTTTACTATTATATATGTCAACAGACTTTAATTCAAATCAGTTCCATTTGAACCTTCACTGAAAACATTTTCTTGGCTTTGCTACCTTAGATATGCCCTGATATATACTTTGTCACAACTAGGTGAAGAGCTAGAGTGCTGGAAGGAATCTTTGCATGGGGGAGGGAAGGTTAGTAGCACTAACTGAAATTTAAAAGACAAGGAACATGAAAATAAAACTACAACATTTTTCTAGAGACAAGCAAAATTTCTAAACCATAGGATGCCTTTCCAAAGGAGTAATTGAAATGCAAAAAGCTGTAAAACTGGTTTCAGATGAAATAGTGAATCATCCTAGTCAGATCTTGCCACGTGCCAGCCACTTATCAAGCCTGCTACGTCCTCAAAAGTCCTATTCCTCGCATTCTTGAATGATGATGTTTCTAATGATAGTTCTATATTTGGTTAGCTGTAACCAAAAATTTTGATGAATAATCAGAGTACTATTCAGTAGGATCTGCATGGAAAAATCCATGAAGATCCTCTCTGGTGAGTGACTAGGGCAATGATGTGCAATATTTGGTGGTTATGGCCCTGCCATTTTGGTTTTCCAAATTCCTAACACAGTGTGTTAGGAACCTGAGAGATGCCAAGAAGTGGACTCAATGGTATGGTGCTTGCACTCATCATCACTTGTGATCACTGCTTGTCACCTTTCCAGATGCACTCTCCAACATTCTGCATTTTTCTCTGTGCCCTGGAAAGGTGATACACATGAATCACATCAATGGCTTCACTCATCTCCTGGCTTCTGGATGGGTTTGGCCATTAAGAAGTATCAGCAAGCAGTGAAATGGCAAGAAGTGAGATAAGTGTTTGTTTCCTGAAGGCTGTCTGTGCACAGCACGGCTCTTGTCATGTGGCCCTCTTCACATTGCTCTCTCTGCCTCTGGGTTGTGGTGACCACTCTCCTTACTCACCATCTGGGGCCTAGAGGAGAAAATACTGTTTCTAACACTAAGGATACTGCATCACAGTTTCCTTATACCTTCACACAGTTGTAAATCGTCCTTCACTAAACTCTTCTAAAATGACCCTCCTTAAGCTTCCATGGAATTTCTCATGAGCCCTCCAAAGTCCACGTGCTTGTCTTTAACGGATTTCTCATGTGGTAGGAAAGAAAACGAGAATACATTAAGATAGTGATAGAATCAAATTACTCAAGAAAATGACAAAATCAAATATGAAACTATGACGTCTCCATGAAATGTTACTGGGATTAAGAGAAGTGACAAACTAAAGATGGACCCGAGGAGATTTTCACCTAATGATGGAATTTCAAATGGAGTGGCAAGACAAGAGAATATTTAGACAGTGGGAAAAGAGAGTAGATCTTAAACATTTTCACTACATGAAAAAATTGCTAATTATGTAAAGCAGTGGATGTGTTAACTAACTTTACTGTGGTAATGATGTCATTCAATACATACATATATCAAAGCACGTTGTAATCTATAACTTACACAATGTTATATATCAACATATCTCAATAAAGCTTAGGGGGTGGGCTTCCCTAGTGGTCCAGGGGTTAAGATTCCATGCTTCTACTGAAGGGGGCACGGGTTTGATCCCTGGTTAAGGCAGTTCCGTATGCCTCACAGTGTGGCCAAAAAAATAAATAAATAAAAAATAAAGCTGGGGTGGATAAGAAAAGCAGGGGTAAAGTATCTCTGCTGGGAGAGTGACTTTGGCAAAAGGACAAGAAGTATTACATACACACACATATTTTTTACTTCTACAACAGAATGTGAAAGGACAATTAACTGAATGGGTAACTGGTTCATAGGATCTCAAAAACCTCCAGTGGAGAGGTAAATTTATGATCTATTAAAATACTGGCATAAACCATCCACTCTGGATCAGGCAACATATGGGTGAATTCCACCCACAGGAATCAAGGTGCCCCAGTGATGATGAACAGAGCAGCTACAGCACCTGACACGGACACACTGAAGAGGGCCTTCAGTTGTGAGCTACTATATGACCCCAAAGAACAAACAGATACAAAATAATCCTTCCTGAGGCTTACACTGTTTTTTGTTTTTAAAGATAGCCTCTGATCAAAGGTTTTTCTGAACTGTCACCACATCAGACATCTCTGCAATGTGAATGGACGGTTAACATCTTTTACATAATCTAGAAGCCCCAGATACACCAGACTTTAGATTGGCAAGTAGCAGCATGAGCTAAAGACCCATGTGCTACTTGCCCATGGTGATCATTGTAACAAGAGCAGCATTTGGTGCTGAGACTCTGAGCCAATACACCCTCAGCTTTTAGTCTATCCTTGTGCACTGTCCAGAAGCTCTGAGTTTCTGGTTTCCGATGGTGGCTAAAATTGCCACGAGGAATAACGTAGGTAATGTCCATGACAGCACTAGATAAGCTGAATAAAAGGCCATTCAAGTGAGAAATGTTGCTTAGGAGGATGGAGATGGTGGGAAAGGCAAGGTAAAAATATCTCCCGCAGGGGGTTCCCTGGTGGTCCAGTGGTGAAGACACTGCACTTCCCCCACAGGGGCCACGGGTTTGATCCTTGGTCAGGGAACTAACATCCCACATGCCACATGGTATGGCCAAAACAGAATAAAATAAAAATATCTTCCTCAAATTCTTAGCAATATAAATGCATAATTTTGATGTTCCTCCCATAAAATGATTGAACAGGGTACTAAAGGATTTAAATGTCTCAAATCTATGGGCTCCCCAATTTGCTTTAGCACCAATATTATTATATTAAGAACTATATTAAAACATAACATTGCCTTTTGTACACTGTTTCACAGTTCCTTTCACATCAACTAAGAGAATGTTTCCCATACTTTGTAAAAAACTCTTCTGTCTATCATTTACTTCAGAGAAGCTTTTGAAGACAACTCAGCCATATTAAAATGTGAATCAAGTTTCTCTTGCTTGCCAAAGCAATGTCTGTTAGAAGATGTCAGTGAATCACATCAGGAAAATTTCCCTGATCTACTATGGAAACTCACAAGGGTAACCTTGATTGTGGCCTTCTTTCCCCTGAAGTAACTCCAGCACATTATTCTGATGCGTCTGTGCATCAGAATAATTATAATTATTAAAAAAGTTTGTAATATGTGGGAAAAAAATGACCCCCAAAATGAATGTGCCTCTCCCATCACACCAGTTTTCAGGAATGGGAGAAATGAATGAGTCAGAGAGACAGAAGAGATGCAAAAGAGAAGCGTAAGGACAGGATTTTAAAAGCTTTTATAGCACAGGGAACTTGACTCAGTGCTCTGTGGTGACCTAAATGGGAAGGAAATCAGGAAAAGAGAGGATGTTTGTGCATGTATAGCTGGTCCATTTTGCTGTATAGCAAAAACTAACACAACATTGTAAAGCAACTATACTCCAATTAAAAAAAATTTTTAAGATTTAACTTCTCACACAAAAAAAAAGTTTTGATGTCCAAAAGCAAGGCTCAAAAATGACACTTATTGCAGAAGCACTGTATTTACCTAATATTAACTGGTTAACTACTAGTTATATCATCAAAGAAACATTAACCACAATTAATGATGCCCTACTTTATGTTACAACAATTATTCACAGAGTGGCTTTTATACAAAAATATCATGTGGGTCACTGTTGAAAGAAGGCAGCATCCATGGCATTTCACATCTGTTTGTGCATATTCTACTGTGGGGAATTGGAAGGTATTTTCCCTATAAAAGAATGCATTTATGGCAATTTTTCAAGCCTATGCTTAAGTTACAGCTTCTTCTATTACAGCTTCTGTAGCAGCAGCTCTTTCATTCCAGAATCCTGCCCATACATTTTATTGCAGTAATAAAGTAGTAAGAACCTAATCTCTTTGGAAAGGGCTTGCAGAAAGGATGAGTGCAAAATTGGCACAGGACAGAGTTTTTGACCTTTCCCCAGTGAAGTACAGACAAAGTAGGTCACAGACCATCTGGTTTTTTTCCTAAATGGTCTTGATTCCAACTTGTCCATTCATGGTATGCAGAGATCACCAATATTCATAATGATTTTGTAATAAGACAGAGTTCATACAATACTGGAGTCAGTTCCACAAGGTTGCTGAATGACCTCTAAGTCTCTTCAGGAGTCCTCAGCTGGATCCCACAAGGCTGCAGCTTCTGGCACACCACAGCTTGTGAAAAATACTTTTCATCAAAGAAAACACAGCCAATGGAGGCAGACAGATTTTTCAGAGACCTCAGAAACCTGTGCTTTTGAGTGAGGGACAGGACCCACATGAAAGGCAGTCAAGTACAGAGCTCCTCCTGGCTCCCCACTGCCTTGTCCAGGCCATGTTTCCATGTCCAAATGATGTTTCCACTTGACCAAATCTATAACTACATTATCTGATTATAGTACCCTTATCTCTGTTCTTGTTATATTTTAACCAACTGATTGCCAGAATATTGCTTATTTTGGAACCTAAAAAGTCTTCCTCTTGAGTAAAAGCCCTGACCTGGTACTGAAGGTAGAGTCGTGTAGTAGATATGAGTGGATTCTGAAACCAGACTCAAACCGTGTTGAAACTAAACCCTGAATAGCTGTACAATTTTAAAGAAGTCAGCTAAACTCACCAAGCTTTTGTTTCCTTATCTATCTACCAATGGGCACAATAATGGGGAGTGGGGGGAGGCTGTATAAACCCACATAAACTGTTTAATTCAGTGACTGTCATGTGGTAAATGCCCAATAAAGATTTGATGTGATGGTCATGACTGGAGATAGCAAAATCCACGTTAAGAAGCCATCCCCAAAACCTCAGATAAAAGAGGGTATAGTGAAAGCAAGTTTACTCTGTACCTCCTTTTGAAAATTCTCCAACAGAATAAATGGGAAAATATCCATCTACACGAACCTAGGAAAGAGCAAAGAACCCCAACCCGAAGTTCATAAACACTGTCTGTCAAAAGTCACTGAATCATGGGCTTCAATGAAGAAGGATGCTGAAAGCCAACACTCTCTTCTCCTGTTCTTGAGCACTGTGAAAAGACCCTCAAAGTTATGGGATCTTGAGAGGCTACACTGAGACTCCTATACTTGAACCAATGAAGACTGTGGATATATGTAGGCTATGAAAGAACTGAAGGGTCCAGTTCTGAGTCACAAAATGTCATGGGAGGTGGGTTGATGAAGGGAGCACGCAATTCCACTCTATTCTTTTCTGCCCCCAAAGTCCAAATCGAAAGAAGTGAGACCAGAAGAAAAGGAAGAACATCAGTTGGTTCTGCAGCAAAACTCTTATAAACAAAGGTGAATCAATACCAAACAGTAAAATAGAAGACTTAGGAGCTCAGAGGCTCCACTTTGGCCCATATTGATCTCTTACACAGTTTCTGAGCTCTCTCTCAGAGGAGACGTGCTTTCAAAGCAGGAGACACATGTGGATACAGTGAAAAAGCACCCTTTAGAAGAATACTAAAATAATATTCTTGTTTAAGGATGTCCAAAACAGTGCATGGCATATACTTGTAATAATAAAAACATATTCATTGTCTATTTCAAATGCAACTTTAACTGGATGTCTTGTGTTTTTATTTGCTAGATTTGGCAATCATACCTCACTCACAGATAATAAAGAAATAAATAGTTCAACAGGACCGGTATACATAGATATTAAAAGCACAGGGAAATTAGCACAGCAAGCAAAAGATATGAAAGATGTACCTCAGATGCACTATTTCCAAGAAATTGAAGAAAAGTTCAGATAAGCATCTTTACAATCTCAAAGTAAAGGGACAAGGACTTTTGGGAAAATATTTCAAATAATAAAGTAACAGGAGATGAAGTGATTTGACAAAACTGAGGAAAGGAATTGAAGAAGATAATAAAGCTACTCCAAAATAAAAACAATGAGAAGGAAAATAAATTCTGCTAAGAAAGAGCTAACTATGTGGAAAAGAGACATGAGAAAATAACAAAGCCCAGAAGATAAAGGCAAATGAACAAAAAGCAGAAGGAAAAAAGTTAAAAGAAATCCAATGGCCAGATGGTGATGGTGACTCAGGTCTTAATCCCTAAGCAAAACTGTCTACCTGGCAGGGACACACTCACTCCATGAAACATCAGTGCTCAACAATCCTATCAGGCATTTCTTCTTTCTCAAATGGCTCCCACATGTTGGGAATCCAACCCTTCTGATTATTATTAAATAAAATAACTAATCAGTGTCCCGATAACAAAGAGCATTTGAGAATCAGGTTGTGATGGAGACTTGTATCTGCAAATATAGAAAAATAAGTTACAAGATAGTTCTAAACTATGACTGCCTGTAAAAATGAAAACATGATGAACACTTAGGAAGATTTGACCAACTTAAAAAAAAAATCACTCTGCTGAAAAAGAAGCTTTATAACCGAAAACTGTAAAATGTAGTCAAGACATAAACTATTCTCTTTGCTGAATTTTATACATTTAAAACAGAGAATGTTTAATCCCATCAAAATGTAGAACTCTACATTATTTTTTGTATATTTTCCTTTGCAGTGAAGATGTGATTAGAGATTTGTGAATCCTATCGATCAGTTAATAAATAACACCTTCCTAGAGGTTTGCCACATTTGATGTGCGTAGTTCATATAGCCTAAAGGTCCAAACAGAACCCAGCATTGCTATTTTCTTTCCCCACATTCAGTATAGAGATACGCCCTTAGTTTTGTGGGTTGGCAGCAACCTTATCCTGAAGGACTTAGTGTCCTTCAATCAAAACATTATGTGAACTGTTTTCCGGAGTCAGCTTTGATTAGGAATTAATTTGAATTTTCTAGGACTTCTGTCTAGAGGATGATTCTCTCTTTTGGTGATGTTATTTTTCTCAAATGAAACATTCTAGACTAAAGAAACAATAATATTTTCATTCACAAGCCTAGACCTTGGTATATAAATATGTAGGACTTCATTCTTGGCAATTGTGTGGTACCTACACAAAAACAAATGTGAACCGGAGACAAACAAAGGGAGAGAAACAAGCTTTGAAGAAAATAAAGGAAAAACACTGTGCTTTTTCTTCCCTTCTCCCTCTTATCATTCAATTAGCATTGCTCTTGTCTCCCAGGTACTCTGAGCAGTTGAGTGTTAGTGATAAGGTTGCTGTCAGATTTTGCAGGTGAGTTGAAATGGATTAGGTATTAAGCAACATAAAGTTCTTTGACAAAAACAGGTCATGATCTTTGTACTCTTGGGAGAACATAGGCAGAACCTTATAATCGCTTGCTAATTACCCTGAGTAAAGTAATTTGTTTTATCTGTCTGCCATTTGGTTTCCTGCAAAGTGCGAAAAAAACTATTATGGGATTTTGCTCAAACTAATTACTACTATTTTATCATGAAGATTGTTCGAGCGTAATCCTCTTTCCCTGGCTTGCTTTCTCCTTGAATGGAAAGTCTTACGGTAAGCCAAGAAGTAGTTTAAACATCCTAGACTGTAATAGATATTCCTGATTTTTAGCCTCCCACTATAATAATGTGCAATGATATCTCAGTACTCAAAGTCAACAGCTGCTAACAAGTGTTGTATATGGCTTTTTTTGGTAGAAGGTTATGGAATGGATAGCAGGTCAATATCAAATGAAATCTCATTCTAATTTATAACAATGGAGAATTTATAAAAATCATAGTTACACAGTGCCTTATACTTAACAAAGAGCTGTCTTATACATACATAACTGCATAGACTCCTCCAATCATCATGTGAGGTAGTAAAGTAAATTAAATTATTGTTCATAAAGGATTCACTCCCTACTCTTTCCCACATCATAGAAAGAGCAATTCCTCACACCTCAATTCCTCAATATCAACATGTATTGATATCGAGCTTGTGACTTTCTTTGGTCACTGAGATAGTAACAGAGATGGCAAAACCAGAAGTTTGAAACATGCTTGTTGCACAGTTAGGCTTTTCCCACTGCTGTGAGAAGAAAACGGCCTGGGAAGCTGGACTTGGAGGAGTGAAGGGCATATGTGTGGAGCAGACCTGGACCCAACATGGAGCCTGGAGGCAAGCCCAGCTGAGCCTAGTCTAGATCAGCTTCACCTCAGCTGACCTGTCGACAAGTAAGCCAGAATAAATGTGTGCTGTTGTAAACCTTGGAAATACTGTGGCTGTCTGTTACACAATGAAAGCTGACTGATAAATCGATGCTATTATTCCTATTTTGCAAAGAATGAGAAAATAAGATTCAGAGAAGTAATTACTTTACTCAGAATTTTCCAGAAATTAAGTAAGAGCTATAATTGCTTATCTGAAAAACAAAAGAAAAAAGGTCAATGACATTTATGAGGCTGTGTGTGATAGGTGTTTTAGGACTATGAAAGATAAATTGACATGTTGCTAGATAAAAAATAACATATATAAATCCTGTTTTCCCTTTTGTCTTAGCTATTCAGGATGAGTTCTAAACATTGTGGCTCTGAGAATGGATACTGACAGTCTCAGTCACAATATTAGTGAAATATATTGGCTAATAGAAACCCTGAAGTTTTATATTCTTTATCAAGCCCCATTAAGATGAAATCCAGCCCTGGCAGTATTTTCTCATTTGAATGGCTGGTGTGGTTTCCTTGATTGAAATAACTGCTCTGTTGAGTTGAATGAATGGCACTGCTAAAAAGTACACTGTCAAATATTATAGCTAATTAGATGGATTTTATCACAATAGTCAACTGCACTCACACAAACAAAAAGAAGAGCTATTAAAGATCTTGACAAGAAAATAAACTGAGCCCCAGAACCTCACTGTTTATTCAAAGCTCACTGCTAAGAGGAGGAAGATTTGTACAAAACCAGTGAATGATAATCCTGGGGATTAGGTACATATTTTAAGAAAAATCAGTACTAAGGTTAAGTCTACTATAGACTTTCTAAGATTCTTCACCAACCGGATTTTTAGAGGCTCTGGATTCTTCTACTAGTTAGGCTGTTAAAAAACTTCCAGGAATAATTTGAGGAAGTTTTTCTAATCAGGAAGTGGTCCAATGACAAAGAAAAAAATTGCTGATACTTGAGGCTAAACAAAACACTGTGGGTAAGCTTTAAGCCTCGATAGACAAAGATGTCCATATCGGGTGATGTTTGAGAAAACAATGCAGAGATAAAGAGTAAAACTGAGCACAAATAGGGCATAAACTAAATTAGTCTGAACACAAGAAGGACAAAAAAAAAGGACAACACTAAAGAACTTCAGTGGTTTCAGGAAGAAGTGACCGTGGTGCATTCAGTGGAAGTCTAGCCCAGAACTAAAGTC
>SJYX01011531.1:138619-170294 GCA_006410675.1 Oreotragus oreotragus
AAGCCTAAAAGCAGTGAAATAAATGCAACAACAGACTTGACTGCACAAAAAGGAAAAATCTCTATATTTAAAATATTAAAACCAAAGTTTAAAGGCAAGTATTAAAAACAAATCAGTTTGAGCGCCCCTGGCCACCTTGTAGTTAAGAATTCACAGTTCTACTACAGGGGGCAACAGGTTTGCTACATGGTCAGGAACCTAAGATCTTACACACTTCACAGTGTAACAAAAAAAAAAAAAAAAGGAAAAGCAAATGAGTGAAAAATCTGTGAAGCAAAGAAATAATAGTCTTACTCTGTGGGGACTCAAACAATAGGCAGTATGGTGGTATGAAAACTCACTCAAATGTTAATGGGGCTTCATCTCTGCATGTTTTTCTTTCTCTCCTCTAAGTATATTTAAAATAATAATAATAATAACAGGACTTCCCTGGTGCTTAGTCGGTAAAGAGTCTGCCTGCAGTGCAGGAGACCTGGGTTTGATTCCTGGGTCAGGAAGATCCCCTGGAGAAGGAAATGGCAACCCACTCCAGCATTCTTGCCTGGAGAATCCCACGGACAGAGGAGGCTGGCAGGCTACAAGTCCTTGGGGCCACAAGAGTCGGACACGACTTAGCAACTAAACCAAAACAAAAAATAACAAAATGACTTAAAAAAAGAATTTTGAAAAATGATTAGACAAAAGAAGGAAAATAAAAATGAAAGAAAGAAAAATGGCCAAGAAAATCCCAATTAGCAGAGAAAGGTTGTTTGGGGTTAAAAATTCATAGATTTTTAAAGTAGAAGACAAGTTATCCAAGAATCAATGTATAAATTATAGCAAAGGAATCTGCTGGAATGTATTTAGTATCTGATTTTAGAAGGGGCTTTGGTCAAAAGGACAAGGCCAAAGGATCTTGGAAAAATACTAAAAGCAAAAGCAATTTCATAAAGTATAATATACTGCTCAATCAATTATATACTCTTAGACTGAATAAAATGCTATAATCCAAGTGAAAGCCCTCTACTTTCATCCCATGGTTTATGAATAGTCACAAAATTCTACAAGTGAATTACGGTGTCAGTATTCACTTTTGGATAATAGCTTGATAATGTTAATACATATAAACTCAGGATGATTTGAAAGGGAGAAGATCATATTTTTAATATGGAACATGTATCAGCAGACAATCAGAAGCTGCAAAAAGAAACTATACCCTGTGTAAAATAATCTGTGTCAAAAATTAAGTGCTGAATTTGAGATTTGAACAGTGACATTTAATTAACCAATCTAATAATTATTTATAAATAGACTACCATGTGCCCCTGTCATGAGGAAGGGTCACAAGGAGCAAAATAATTATTTCCCATCTTGAAGAGCTTTCAGCCCACTAGAGGTTACAGAAAAGTAAACAGTGGGCAGTGATTACACAGTGTGATAAGGGCTGCTCAGGTGAAGGGATGTGGGGAGCCCAGACAGTGTAAAAGGAGCATTTATCTCCAATATGAGAAATCCAAAAATAATTTCTGAAAGAATATACTTTTATTAAGCCAAGACCAGGAAGCCAAGCCAAATATTATTAAGTCAATACTTTTATTAAGCCAATACTAGACCATTCAGGTATGACCTAATCAAATCCCTTAAAATTCTACAGTGCAAATGACAAATAGATTCAAGGGATTAGATCTCGCAGACAGAATGCCTGAATAACTATGGATAAAGGATTGTGACATTGTGTAAGAGGTGGTGATCAAAACCATCCTCAAGAAAAGGAAATGCAAAAAGGCAAAATGGTTGTCTGAGGAGGCCTTACAAATGGCTGAGAAAAGAAGTGAAAGGCAAAGGAGAAAAAGAAAGATATATCCATCTGAATGCAGAGTTCCAAAGAATAGCAAGGAGAGATAAGAAAGCCTTCCTCAGTGATCATGCAAAGAAATAGAGGAAAACAACAGAATGGGAAAGACTAGAGATCTCTTTGAGAAAATTAGAAATAACAAGGGAACATTTCATGCAAAGATGGGCTCAGTCAAGGACAGAAATGGTATGGACCTAACAGAAGCAGAAGATATTAAGAAGAGGTGACAAGAATACACAGAAGAACTGTACAAAAAAGATCTTCATGACCCAGATAACCACGATGGTGTGATCACCCAACTAGAGCAGAGATCCTGGAATGTGAAGTCAAGTGGGCCNAAGGACAGAAATGGTATGGACCTAACAGAAGCAGAAGATATTAAGAAGAGGTGACAAGAATACACAGAAGAACTGTACAAAAAAGATCTTCATGACCCAGATAACCACGATGGTGTGATCACCCAACTAGAGCAGAGATCCTGGAATGTGAAGTCAAGTGGGCCTTAGGAAGCATCACTATGAACAAAGCTAGTGGAGGTGATGGCAGTCCACTTGAGCTATTTCAAATCCTAAAAGATGATGCTGTTAAAGTGCTGCACTCAATATGCCAACGAATTTGGAAAACTCAACAGTGGCCACAGGACTGGAAAAGGTCAGTTTTCATTCCAATCCCAAAGAAAGGCAGTGCCAAAGAATGCTCAAACTACCTCCCAGTTGCATTCATCTCACACACTAGTGAAGTAATGCTCAAAATTCTCCAAGCCAGGCTTCAACAGTACGTGAACCAAGAACCTCCAGATGTTTAAGCTGGATTGAGAAAAGGCAGAGGAACCAGAGATCAAATTGCCAGCATCCGCTGGATCATGGAAAAAGTAAGAGAGTTCCAGAAAAACATCTATTTCTGCTTTATTAACTACACCAAAGCCTTTGTGTGGATCACAACAAACTGTGGAAAATTCTTAAGAGAGGGGAATATCAGACCACCTGACTTGCCTACTAAGAAACCTGCATCCAGGTCAAGAAGCAACACTTAGAACTAGACATGAAACAACGGAATTGTTCCAAATTGGGAAAGGAGTACATCAAGGCTGTATATTGTCACCTTGTTAACTTATATGCAGGGTACATCATCAGAAACGCTGGACTGGAAGAAGCACAAGCTGGAATCAAGATTGCCAGGAGAAATATCAATAACCTCAGATATGCAGATGACACCACCCTTATGGCAGAAAGCAAAGAAGAATTAAAGAGCCTCTTGATGAAACTGAAAGAGGAGAGTGAAAAAGTTGACTTAAAACTCAACATTCAAAAAACAAAGATCACGGCATCCAGTCCCATCACTTTATGGCAAATAGATGGGGAAACAATGGAAACAGTGAGAGACTTTATTTTCCTGGGCTCCAAAATCACTGCAGATGGTGACTGAAGACTTAAAATTAAAAGATGCTTGCTCCTTGGAAGGAAAGTTATGACCAACCTTAGACAACATATTAAAAAGCAGAGACATTACTTTTTGGACAAATGTCCATCTAGTCAAAGCTATGGTTTTTCCAGTAGTCATGTATGGATGGGAGAGTAGAGCCATAAAGAAAACTGAGCAGCAAAGAATTGATGCTTTTGAACTGTGGTGTTGGAGAAGACTCTTGAGAGTACTTTGGACTGCAAGGAGATCAAGTCGGTCAATCCTAAAGGAAATCACTCCTGAATATTCATTGAAAGGAGTGATGCTGAAGCTGAAACTCCAATATTTTGGCCACCTGATGTGAAGAACTGGCTCATTGGAAAAGATCCTGATGCTGGGAAAGATTGAAGGCAGGAGGAGAATGGGATGACAGAGGATGAGATGGTTGGTTGCCATCATCAACTTTATCAATACGAGTTTGAGCAAGCTCCAGGAGTTGGTGATGGACAGGGAAGCCTGCTGTGCCGCAGTCCATGGGGTCACAAAGAATCAGACACAACTGAGTGACTGAACTGAACTGAAGACAAGACCTGAAAGAGGGTAAAAGCTGGCCAAATTTATATGGAAAGAAAAGAAATTAAAGGCAGAGAGGACAGGTATGTACCCAGATGCAATAGAAAGCACATACGGCTGCTGAGCATAGAAAGTGAAGGAAAAGCGAAGAAATACCCAGAAGGGTTGAACCACGCTTCAACCTGGTTGAAGGACCAGTTGAAGGACTGGTTGGACTTCTCCTGAGGGTAATGGAAAACCATTTACACAAGAGTGAGAGAGGTAATATAATCAGGCTTCTACGTTTCACAAATCCTCTTGGCTGCTATATAGAGAAAAAAAAATAGAGAGGGGCAGGGAGAGTCAGTGGGTTCAGCTAAGGGTTTCATACAATGAGATAAGATGGTGACTTAAGCCAGAATATGATACAGAAAGATGGTGAGACATTAACACATTTCAGAAAGGGGCCAGGTCTTTAAGACTTAGTGATGATATGTGGGGAGAGTAAAGCCTTTGAATATCTGTAGATTCTTAGGTCATCAAATTTATTGATATAATTTTTCATAAAATTCCTTTCTTCCTTTGTTACCTGTAGAATATGTAGGTGTCTCATCCTGGTGATCAGCAGTTTCTCTCCTTTTTGTCTCGTGAGTCTGGCTAGCGGTGTATCAATTTTACTGATTGATACCAAAATTACCTTTTGGTTTCATTCATTTTCTCTACTTTTGTTTTCTGTCATTGACTTCTACTCAGATCTTCTGCTTATTTTTGGTTTCATTTGCTCCTTTTTTCCCCTATCATTCTCTGTTTTCTGTATCAGATGACTTGCTTTTAACCTTTATTCCTGGGGATTGGAGCATAATCTAGGGTTCATTTTTTTCCACTTCTGAGTGCTCTTCCCAACATCTTGTGAATTATGAGGTTTCTTACTCTGGCTGGTGGGAATAGTAACTATTCCTGGCCCCCTGTGAGCGCTGAGCGTTGTCCTCTTTAAACTTCTCCAGTAACTCCTTCCACAGCTTCCAGGAATTCCCTCACAAGTCAACTGAAGAGTCAAAGGGAACCGTCTGCAGACTCTCTGGAGTTCTCTCTCTGTGTACTGCTCTCTCCTCTCCCTTACTCTACTCTACACCCTTCAGCCTCTTGGAGGAGGGAAATGGGAAAGGCTGGAGTGAGCATCTCTTAGCAAGTCCTCCATAGATATGCCCCCTTCTTCAGCATGGATGGGTATGCATCATCCCCACTGGTCTGACTTCTCCAACAAAAAAAGAGAAACATTCTGATTTTCTTCCTGAGTCAACTGCCTTTGGGGTCGTGAAGGTCCACTTTTGGCAGGATGCAGGGAGAGAAGTTAAGAATCCGTATCTCAGCATCACTATTGATAAGACCTGCATTAGTCTGGGGGTTAAGTGAGGTAAGATCCAAAGTTCTCTCCAAGTCTAATATTCTATGACTTTAGGCATGATGTTAAAGGAGTTATTTTGAAATGCAGTGGGAGAAAACAAGTATGCACAAAGGGCAAAAACAAAAACGAAGGTAATTTCATCATATTAAAATGAATGGCTACATGACAGAAATGAGTGAAGGAGGATGGCAACTTCTTCCTTAGTGTAAGGGGAGTAAAAGTCATTATGTCACTGATGTACTGTAATGTTTTCACACTTAAGGAACATCTCAGAAAAGCTAGCAACCTCGACTCTGGTTCATTCTGTGTATCCTTAGTGGGCCATAGCACAATCAACATGAATTATAGTCATTAGGGAAGAAGTCTCTAAAATGCCTTCAACTTAGGGTCTCTCCCAATGAAGGCTAGAAAACAAGATCTGATGGACATTTACAATCCTCTGCTCCAGAGTCAGCTTTTGTCTTAATAAGAGGGAAAAAAATTATACAGCTGCAACACGTTACCCTTTTGAAGAGTTACTGACAGGACAGTATCACCTGCTCCCACCTACTGAAGCCTGTCTTTCTCCTAGGAGATGGATTTGCAATGCCCATGTATAAAACAGAGTGAAGGCTATTATTCTGGAGTTTCGCCAAGCTGTGAGAAAATACAGGTCAATCCTTCCAGTGCGACGTTTCAGAACATCAACCCATTTCATCACTTGAGGTAAAGGAGTGGCCCAATAGGTAGGTAATTTCCAAGTTATCTTGGAAATGTGGTTTCTACAAAATCAGAAGTGAGTTTGACTGTTTTCCCCTAACATCTTTGCTTTTGCCTCGTTTAATTCACACCTGCTTCCAGCTGAGAGGTTCCAAGACATAATACAGTCATCAGTACTGCCCTTAGAGCATCCAACCAGAACCCCTGCCCTGGGTTCTTTAGAGGACCAGCTCTAGAATTTCTCCAGCCATGATCCTCTGTGCAGTATGAGGAATCTGAAGGTCCAAGGGGACAGGTTCACTTGGAATCCATTCCCTCCCTAGACCTGGGATAGAGAATACCTGGAATTCCCCAAGTCACTTCTCTGAATCTAGTCTCCCGAGCACTGGCAGGGCTACATCACACAGGCCCCTAAGCCTGAGGGCTTCATAAGATGTGGAAGGGGTCTAGATGGAATGTGCACGGACCCACTTCCTAAGAGACAAGCAGGGGTGATGGGCAAAGACCTCAAGTTTTACTCTCTCCTTGGGTGAAGCATGCCCTCCCAGAAACCCTAGGCTAGAAGCACACCAGCCACTGTAAGAAATCAGTTAAGCTGGTGAAGTCTGAAAGTTAAATCACATATGCACTGGTGAAGGGAAAACTGGGGGGACCATCAGCCTTTACCCTTTTGTGCTACCCTTCCTTCTTATCCATCCTCTCTCCCCCAGGTAGGAGGCTGATGAATATGGTGCCTCCAACTTCACAAAATCAGAAAGAGGGAACAGCAGTACTAGGGGATCCCAGGTCCTTCTTCCCCTCAAGTCACAGTGGCTGAAGCCCCAAACCTCAAAGGAAAATGCAATAAACTCCCAAATCGAAATCTATCATCCTCTTTTCCATCACATCTTCCCATCTCCCCTTCTTAGTCAAAAAGACATCAGACTCATTGAGCACTTTTGTGCTTAACACAGAATAATGGCTGCAGATGGGGACATGGGAGGCTGCTGGATTCCAATTAACTTTGCCACTTAACTTTGACTGCTGTGCTACTCTGGATGAACTCGCTGTTTTTTACTAAATGGGGGTGAGGATCTCAAAGATTAATGGTGGCACTGAGTGTAGCTACACAACAGGACCCAGATGTTCCTATACTTATTGCTTCCTCTTCTTGAATTTCTTTCCTGTAGTTACTAGAGAGAAAATGCAGATGTGGCATTTAGGAAACCTGACACCAGCCTAAACTACTGAGATGGTACAGGGCGAAACCTTGAATAACACATTGTCTTATACTCAGAATTCTTAAGACATAATACCATAACGGAGATACTAAAAGGGGGAGAAAAGTGCCACACTACATACTGGAAAGTGAGAATAGAAAAAAAGCTGAAGACACATTGAACATGTGTAATTGATATCAAAACCAAATTTTGATGCAAAAGATATACTCTGCTATATATCGAGTTCCTTTATCACAAAGTGAGTCATAGAAAATAATCCATACTGAGTGCTCTGCAAAGAACAAACTACATATGTGTATTATCCATTTGGGAGCTAATCTTACTGGTCAGTCATTTCTTTCTTTTTAATTAATTAATTAATTAATTTTTTTTTTAGAGCTTCCATTTTACTTTATTCTACTTTACAGTACTCTATTGGTTTTGGCATACATTGACATGAATTTGCCACGGGTGTACACGAACTCCCAAATTTAATCAATCACTTCCACTGCTCTTAATTAATTTCCTACCTACCATAGAATTTTCATTGGGAAATCTTAGAAGAACGTTGGCCTATTCTAGAATTGTAACCTGATCAAATTCTTGCAAAAGTAACAGATCAAAGACCAATCACCATGTAAACCTCACAGTACACTCTCAGGATGAGGAGGAGAGATGAATAATTCTCAACAAATCTGATCCCTTTCTTCTTCCTGTGGACCTGGCTCTCTCATAATTAGGCAAGACTGTGATTAATTCTGGCCAAGGGGCTGAGTGAAAGGGAGTGGAAGGGACAGGACCCTTTCACACTAAAGCAAGGAGAAAGCCTGACATCACCCTGCTTCGCTTGTACCCATCTTCAGCAAGTGTGGAGCCATGAGTGCTGAAGGTGGCATCACAAGATGGTACCCACCTGGATTTCTGAGTCACTTACTGCCTTGGAAGGAAGTGTCCCTGGAGCATCTCTAGAACTGCAACAGACTTTATGTCAGTAAGAATGAAGCCACGGGCAGTGGTTCTTACTGTAGCATTCCCTACTCTATCATAACTAGGATAGGTATATTCTCAAAGTGAAGATATTTAATATATTAAAGGTGATTTCATAAATGTAATCATTAGACCAAGAAAGAGATCACTGTGTTGATTTGACAACACATCTAATATTAGCATATATATAACTGAATTTTTATATTCCTAGTCCCAAAAACTTTCTAAATTTATGATCAAATCTATGTAATATTTACTTTGTCTGAAACTTAATTTGAAAGCGTACTAGCTACAATTACCTTGAGGAATTTCTGGCATCAGACATCAAATCATTGAATCACTGAATCATGAAGATGGGGAAAAAAGAGGAAAAGCCAAAGACAATCTTATTTTTCCTAGCCCAGGCCCACAAATAATCCTTACCTCTTCTCACACACACACACACACACAGAGGCACAGAAACAGATACTTAATCCACTCTATGCCTGAGCTCTGCTAAGTATCAAGAATAGCTAATAAGACATGATCGTTACCCTGCGGGAGGAAGTAAGGGGGGAGAAAATCACACAAATAATTCTGGTAGAGTGTAATAAGATTCATCATCCAGGCTATGTTGGGAATTCAGTGGAAGGAGAAACCACTTCTACCCAGAGGAAGGTGACAATGTCATCATAGAAAAGGTGACACAAGGTGGTCCAGTGGTTAAGACTTTGCCTCCCAATGCAGGGGTGTGGATTGATCCCTGGTCAGCGAGGTGAGAGTCCCACATGCCTTGTGGCCAAAAAGCCTGTACATAAAACAGAAGCAATATTATAACAAATTCAATAAATACTTTCAAATGGTCCAATCAAAAAAAAATCTTAAAAAATAAAAGGTGGCACAAAGTAAAGCATGAGGGGAAAAAAGAATTTTCTAGGTGGACAACAGGTAGAAAGGTATTCCACAGAAAAGCACGGCACACGCCAACAATTGAGTTACAACAGAGTTCACCAAGTATTTAGAGTCTTTCTGGAATATCCTGTGCTTGCAGGATGAACATCAGCTGTAAGTTTAGAAGAGCCAGGCAAAACAGCATCGCAAAGCACATTTTAAGTCAAGCTCATAAAGTGATCTATTGGCTGCATAAAATAAGCCACTTCAAAACTCAGCAACTTAAAATAACAGTTTACTAATACCTCTCCTGCTTCTTGACAGTTACTAGGCTTACTCTGTGCTTCTTATTTGAGGTCTAGGATTTGTAGGCAAATGTTGGCTAGGGATGCAATCTATCTGAAACATCAGTTGGGCTGGAGGTTCAACAGAGCTCACTCTCATGGTTGGTAATGGATGCTGAGAGCGCAGATGGAGTCATCCACAGGAGCACCACACTTGGCCTCTCCATAAGGCTTGGACTTGTCATGGGTGGCAGCTGGTTTCAAGAGAAAGTGTCCTGAGAGTGGTCCAAGAAATAGGAAGTACCCACAGCCAATCTCTTAACTCCTGGTCCCAAAAACTGCAATAGTATTACTTTAATATATATATATATATATATAGTAAAAATAGTCACAAAGCCCATCCATATTAAATAGGAGTTAACAAAGATCCCATACATAGCTACCTTTCATCTGTCACACAGTGCAGTAGCTTGAACTGAAGCCAATGAATGGAAAGCTAACAGATACTTTTGAACAGGAGATGGATGGGACAGTGTTATGTTTGACTCTGATGGTAAAGATGTATTGGATTGTGGAGGTGACAAGAGTAGAATGTGGAAGCTCAACTAAAAAGAAATGAGTCCACATAATTAAGATTAAGGGTTTGAAATACTGATAGCCCCTAAAAGGCTGTGGGGCAGGGAAGGGGGAAAGAATCAAGGAAACTGTAGAAGGCATAAATTAGGAGGCATAAATGACAGGATGGGGTGGCTACTTTGACAAAGGGATAAAAGAGGAAAAGAGAGGAGACAAAAATCAGTCCTAGGCATCTAGGTTCATATCTAAGTTACAGTATATGAAAAAATAATAAAAATTTCCATCATAGTAAAAAGAAAACTTCAGAAAAAGAAAGAAGAATGGAGAAGGGCACGAAGAAGATGAATCATGAATACAATTTTTAAAGCTATACATAAATTTCTTCTAATGGACAAAAAACAAGTTTGTTTTTCAGGGACCAAACATTAGATAACCCATCTTTCTAGCTCTCAGAGTTCTCTTCCTGATCTTTCCTCTAGTCAAAGAAGTGTGCACTGTGAAAAGAAGAAATACTTTTCCGTCTCCTTTTAAATTTTATCTACAGAGTATCCCTTGGCAAATTTCTCAAGAGTTTGGCAGAAATGAAATTTAATATGCCTTGCCTATATTATAAGAAATATGTCATTTTGGACACTTCTAAGTTTGTCGTTCAAGATGCAAAACATTCATGTTCTACAAAGCAGTTTTCCACCACCTTCCATTTTTCAGAATCATATTTCAGGATCTAATTAGTATACATTTTTATCTCCTAGAAGTGACTGGCTTTAGCCATTTCAAGGCAGCCCCTACTTGAATTCCCTGGCAGCACTGAATTGAGATTAATAGTGTCCATAAACATCTACTCAGAGGACCCAGTAATCTCCGCTGTGCATATAAAATAGAATGTTAGCTACAGACGCTCCCTCACCAAGCACAGAAACAACATCAGTGCTCCTACTGCTAAGCATTACTGCTGCCCAAGAAAGACTAATGGTAGATGGGAACCAAGCGCAGGCCTCACAGCGAGTACACACTGTTGAGGAAACTCTCAGTGATCCAGTGCGTCACAGAACTGATCTATTGACTCTGGGATTATACCCACCCTATGAGATAGAAAACAGTTTAAAAAATGTTTTCATAGGATCTTTATTTTTTTAATTAATTTTATTATCAAACAGTATCCTCAGACTTCACCTGAGTCTGGAAAATCCCACTAACGTTAGAGAAGCAAATTGCTCTGGATCTCACCACGCCTCTAAGATTTCTAGCCCCATATAGGTATAGACTAGTGGCTGAATCCATTCCTTCCTACAAAATTCATCACATTCCAGGTACAATTCCTAAATTCTTTACCTGTGTTACTTCACGTAATCCTCTCAACTGTATGAGGTAAGTACTATCATTTCATTCTTCAAAATGAAGAAATTCAGACATGAGATTATGTAACTTGTTGCATGTCCGACAGATAAATGAGGCAGAACCAGGATTTGAGACCTAATCAGTTCAGTCACTCAGTCGTGTCTGACTGTTTGCAACCCCATGGAGTGCATCATGCCAGGCTTCCCTGTCCATCACCAACTCCTGGAGCTTGATCAAACTCACGTCTATCGAGTCGGTGATACCATCCAACCATCTCATCCACTGTTGTCCCCTTCTCCTCCTGCCTTCAATCTTTCCCAGAATCAGGGTCTTTTCAAATGAGTCAGTTCTTCACATCAGGTAGCCAAAGTATTGGAGCTTCAGCTTTAGCATCACTCCTTCCAATGAATATTCAGGACTCATTTCCTTTAGGACTAACTGGTTGGATCTCCTTGCAGTCCAAGGGACTCTCAAGAGTCTTCTCCAACACCACAGTTCAAAAATATCAATTTTTAGGCACTCAGCCTTCTTTATGCTCCAACTCTCACACCCATACATGACTACTGGAAAAACCATGACTAGACAGACCTTTGTTGGCAAAGTAATGTCTCTGCTTTTTAAAATGCTGTCTAGGTTGGTCATAGCTTTTCTTCCAAGGAGCAAGCAAGCATCTTTTAATTTCAAGTCTTCAGTCACCATCTGCAGTGATTTTGGAGCCTAAGAGCACAAAGATAAATTTTATGCATATTCCTTGAGGAGGAACCAGGACCATGCTCCAGGGCTGCACTATATTTTTTTTTTTGCACTTTTTTTTTTTTTGACTGCTCCTCCTTTATTTCTACATTCTCTCCCTTTCCTGATTAGCAACTGTTTCAATCTGCCCTTTGAAACTCAGGGAACATCTAGGAGGCTGAAGTCTTTTTGCTACAAACAAGAAATGACGGACACAGAAAGGCTTTTGTGCCCAGGAGGGCCCCACAGTGACCAACTAGGTTTCACAATCAGACCAGAGAGCAAGCTTTAAACTGTAGGTTAGAGAGTCATCAATACAGAGATGATTGCTTCAAGCTGTGGGAGATGATGAGCTGTGCAAGAGAAAAAACAGAAAGAGAAGAGCAAAAGGCCAGGACTGTGAAGAGAACAAAGATCTACATTTAACAACCAAATGTGACACTTTCAGTCATTCACCAAATGCAGATATTGTTAAATATAAAAGATTATCCCCTGTATAATTTTCCAACATTGTAAATTCATTCTCAATTTATATGCTCTTTTTAAAGTCTTTATTAATGCCTAACAGGTACAAAGCATGTGTCAGGTAGTAGGAACAGAAAAGTACCTGGTTCCTGTGCTCGAGTGTTTCTAACTTATTGGGGAAGGGCATGAATATGAAAAGAACTGTGACACTGAATGACAATTGGGGAAGAATGAAGATGAAGTAGGTCTAAGAAGTAACCAAGCTCAAAGTTACATGTTAAAATAGAGAAGTTACATATATAATGCATATGCTGCTGCTGCTAAGTCGCTTCAATTGTGTCCGACTCTATGTGACCCCATAGACAGCAGCCCACCAGGCTCCCCCATCCCTGGGATTCTCCAGGCAAGAACACTGGAGTTGGGTTGCCATTTCCTTCTCCAATGCATGAAAGTGAAAAGTGAAAGTGAAGTCGCTCAGTCGTGTCCGACTCTATGTGACCCCATGGACTGCAGCCCACCAGGCTCCTCCTTCCATGGTTTTTTCCAGGCAAGAGCACTGGAGTGGGGTGCCATTGCCTTCTCTGGGATACTTTTAAATCACATTTTATTGCTCTATAGTAGCTATAGAGAGTATTCTCAAGCCTGCAGGATGGAAGCGACAGCTCTCAAATCTTACTCATCTATTTTCCACCATTGAATAATGCAAGCATTAAGTATGTCCAAAGGGGTGCCATGGTAAAATCAATACACTTGGCTTTGGCTTATGATTACTCCACTCTCTACAACATGCTCTGAGTAATTTTTTTCAATGCTACTCCACTGGACAAAATCAGCTATCCATTGTGCTACTTATATATGGAGAAAAGTAAATTTATCAGTAACATCTCCTAGACAAATTTCTTCACATCTATCAGAAAATTTAGTCTCATCTATCAGATGTCCTTTTCATCATAGGGGACTGGAATGCAAAAGTAGGAAGTCAAAAGATACCTGGAATAACAGGCAAACTTGGCCTTAGAGTACAAAATGAAGCAGGGAAAAGGCTAACAGAGTTTTGCAAGAGAACACACTTGTCATAGCAAACACCCTCTTCCAACAACACAAGAGAAGACTCTAAACAAGGAAATCACCAGATGGTTAATACTGAAATCAAACTAATTATATTCTTTGCAGGCAAAGATAGAAAAGCTCTATATGGTCAGCAAAAAAAAAAAAAAAAAGCCCAGGAGTTAACTGTGGCTCAGATCATGAACTCCTTATTGCCATATTCAGACTTAAATTGAAGAAAGTAGGGAAAACCACTAGACCATTCAGGTATGACCTAAATCAAATCCCTTACAATTATACAGTGGAAGTGACAAATAGATTCAAGGGATTAGATCTGATAGAGTCGCTAAAGAAGTATGGGTGGAGGTTCGTGACATTATACAGGAGGCAGTGATCAAGAAAAAGAAATACAAAATCCCCAAGAAAAAGAAATACAAAAGGCAAAATGATTGTCTGAGGAGGCCTTACAAATGGCTGAGAAAAGAAGAGAAGTGAAAGGCAAAGGAGAAAAGGAAAGATATAGGCAGAGTTCCAAAGAAAAGCAAGGAGAGATAAGAAAGCCTTCCTCAACGATCAGTGCAAAGAAATAGGAAAACAATAGAATGGGAAAGACTAGCGATTTCTTCAAGAAAATTAGAAATACCGAGGGAACATTTCACGCAAAGATGGGCAAAATCAAGGACAGAAATGGTATGGACCTAACAGAGGCAGAAGATATTAAGAAGAGGTGGCAAGAATACACAGAAGAACTATATAAAAAAGATCTTCATGACCCAGATAACCATGATGGTATGATCACTCATAAAGAGCCAGACATCCTGGAATGTGAAGTCAGTGGGCCTTAAGAAGCATCACTATGAACAAAGCTAGTGGAGGCAAAGGAATTCCAGTTGAGCTATTTGAAATCCTAGAAGATGATGCTGTTAAAGTGCTGCACTCAACAGGCTAGCAAATTTGGAAAACTCAGCAGTGGCCACAAGACTGGAAAAAGTCAGTTTTCAATCCAATCCCAAAGAAAGGCAATGCCAAAAAATGTTCAATCTACCACACAATCGCACTCATCTCACATGCTAGCAAAGTAATTCTCAAAATTCTCCAAGCCAGGCTTCAGCAATACGTGAACCATGAACTTCCAGATGTTCAAGCTGGATTTAGAAAAGGCAGAGGAACCAGAGATCAAATTGCCAACATCTGCTGGATCATGGAAAAAGCAAGAGAGTTCCAGAAAAATATTTACTTCTGCTTTATTGACTATGCCAAAGCCTTTGACTGAAGGATAACAACAAACTGTGGAAAACTCTTAAAGAGATGGGACCACCTGACCTGCCTCTTGAGAAACCTGTATGCAGGTCAGGAAACAACAGTTAGAACTGGGATATGGAACAACAGATTGGTTCCAAATCAGGAAAGGAATATGTCAAGGCTGTATATTGTCACCAAATACAGATACTGTTAAATATAAAAGATTATCCCCTATATTGTCACTGCTTATTTAACTTATATGCAGAGTACATCATGCAAGATGTCAGGCTGGAATCNCTTCTCCATCCATGGGATTTTCCAGGCAAGAGTACTGGAGTGGGGTGCCATTGCATCACCTCGTTTTACAATGTAAATAGCAAAAACGGCTTACAGTGACTCTGAGGCCATGGAATTCTCCTGGAGCCTCCATATTTCTACTAGCTAAAGTCTAACAACACCCAAGGGTAAGGAAGAATTGTGCTAAGGCAAAATTCACACTGCAAAAGTAAAAAAAAAAAAAAAAAAAACAAAAAAAACAAAAAAACTGTTTTTAGACAAATCCCCTGATCCAAAAAAAATTCTGATAGAACAGTTAGGAAAAATCTCTGCTTCTGAAGAGAACAACCTTGGAGGAAGCTTCACAGATGATAAAGTTAGCAGTCTAACTTTAGAAAAGGGACATTATACTTTAAAATGTAACGCTGTTAGGACAGATGTGGTTAGGAAAAGAAAAAAAAAGACTATACTGCATAGATCTAGAAAACTAAAATAGAAATAAAAATGCCTACTTAGCCATATTTTCCTAGGAGTTAGTCTATTTATCCCCTTTCAGTTAAGCAGGGAAAGAAGATTTGAGTTGAAGATGTCCTCCCTGTCAGCAGGTTAAAAAGTGATCAACAGTCAGACGAACTCTCTTAAGCTGGTGGGGTTTTATTCCACTCAATTATTTACTGCTCCTTGAAGGTCCCTTCTCCCCATTACCTTATAAATGAAAAACATCCACCAAGCTACACAAGTTTTATCATACACATAAAAAGCCAGATTTTATTCCCAGCCAGTGTTTCATAGGGTCACAAGACTCTGTCTTAATAGCAGTCAAATTTAAGAATTAAGAAGGTATTGAGTGTTTGTATAACAAAAAGCTTCTTGCACTTATTTTCAATTCACCAGCTATCTAACAAATGAGAGTTACCTATGGAATCCAGGTACAAACAAGCCTTGGTTTTCCAATTCCTTCAAGACTAAACATTTTCTTCCTCAGAGTACGTTAGAGTTGACCAGGTTTTTGTAGGGTAGGGACTGGATTTGCGGTGATCAAGGAAGGTGCTTTCCCTGGGTTTAGATAACTGCTGCTTCATAATCAAGACTAGTGCCATGAAGTAAGAGATACCTAAAAAGAGGATTATTTAAAAATCAGAATTTTAAGGAAAGAGAACACATATTTGAAATTCTGCAAAACCTGAAGGAACAGTTGAAGACAGCATATAAGTGATTAGATAAGTCTTTCATTTGTCCATGAAACATTTATAGCACAAAATCATATAAATTCTAGTCCACATAACCAACGTGACTGAGTCCCTAAACCATCCAGCTGGATTTGGGAGTAATTTGGCTGCCCTAGAAGCCATACCATGGATCATAAGGGTTGATCTGGTGAATCGAATGCTTTGCAAGTATTTCATTCTTTCATGTGAATTTCCCTAGAAGCTGTGTAATTGACAAAAAGTGTAACTGACTCTGATAGGAGGCATGCACTCTTCAGCCAAAGATACACAAGTATTAAGCTTCAGGCCAGACATTTTCACTGTGCTTACCAACTCTCCTTGCAATCCACCAATATCTCACCTTTCAAAACTCATCAGCAGGAAATTTATCATCATTTTCTTGACACTATTAATTAAATGGGTTACAGTGATTTATACCTGAGACTACTTTGAGTGGATTATTTTAAAATTTTTCTATCATGCTATCCACAGGACTTCTAAAACAACCACCACCATAAGGAGCACTATGTAAATATGTAAGTGGCCACCAACTTTGGACACTTCTGTAATAATTAAGTTTTCATTGTAAATGCAGACTTTTTCTAATCAAAATTATAAATAAATCCTCCCATAGTCACCTTCAAGCCTTCCAAGCTTTAAGTTTACACTGGCCCTGTTCCATCATGCCCAATTTTAGATATTAAATATTTAATACTAAGATTTCTTCTATTTGCATGAGAAGAAAATGTGTTTCCTGGCTCCTAGAACCCAAGCTATTAACCTTATTAAATAACTAAGCAATTTGTTCTCTTCAAATACTGACATAACATGAACTGACAGCTTAACCATTCCACCTTAAAGACTATCTTATTTTTTAATTTGCCTGGACTCCATGCTTTTCAGGTTTACCTCACTGAGTAGAACACGAGTCAACAATTGCTATTCAGAGCAATTGAGCATTTCTGAGTGTTTGCTGTTGAGACAGAGGTTTTACCTGGAAGTTAACCTAAAACTGTATTTAGTGAATGAGAGAAATCTTTTATTCAAAAACTGAACTACACTTTAAAAGTCCATAATTATCATTACACATTACATTACACATCTTTTGACTCCAGAAGCCGCAAGGTTGATAACTGTCACTTTATTGCCTCAGAAACAAGATATCTCAAAGCAAAGAGGAAAACAACATTCAATAATCCAACCAAGTCATCAAATTTAATTTGGCACATCTTAAGGGTCAAGCATCCAGCAAGACAGCATTGATTAAACTCTCTCAGTGAAAATCAGTCAAAGAGATGTCAGCAGAGTTAACACAAGAGAGAAAAATCCAATTCTAAAATGTCAACAAACAGAATTCTGTGAGATCTGGGTTTTCATATTGCAATGGATAGATCCTGGATATACTGATTTCTATCTTACACAAATTTGGGGGAAATCTCTGTGATTATTTTTACCTTATATTTGGGAAAATTAATAAATACTCACTTATGTGAGTAATCAAAAAAGATGACTCACTTTGGGTTTGGTGTTGGTTAGCTTTACTGGGCCAAAGGAAGACAATGAGCAGAGTCAAGCAGCTGAATAAATATCAGGTATCATTTAAGAGACTTCAGAAAGACTACAAACATCTTATTTGCCGTCTTGCCTCATGTCTGAATTTCCATCAACATTAAATCATTTTTTTGTCTTGTCTCCAGGTATCTCCTTAAAAATGCAAATATTCTCGGAATGGAAGGTGTACTCAGGGCTGCACTTGCTGTTTTTGAATTAGAAGCGTTCTCTGTTGGGCCAATGCTGCTGCACTGGACCAAGGCTGTGGTTCTGGGTGCAATTTCAGCCCTCACCAGTCCCCACAGCCTGCAGCATTCATGTACAATAATATTAGATTGCTTGTGTGTATGTGCTTAGTCACTCAATCATGTCTGACTCTTCAGGACCCCATGGACTGTAGCCCACCAGGCTCCTCTGTCCATGGGGATTCTCCAGGCAAGAACCCTGGAGTGGGTTGCCATGCTCTCCTCCAGGGGATCTTCCCAACCCAGGGATTGAACCCAGGTCTCCCACATTGCAGGCAGATTCTTTATCATCTGAACCACCAGGGAAACCAAAGAATACTGGAGAGGGTAGCCTATCCCTTCTCCAGGGGATTTTCCTGGCCCAGGAATTGAACCAGTGTCTCCTGGAGAGGGTAGCCTATCCCTTCTCCAGGGGATTTTCCTGGCCCAGGAATTGAACCAGTGTCTCCTGCATTGCAGGCAGATTTCTTTACCAGCTGAGCTACCAAGGAAACCCACTAGGTTGCTTGCTGATGGTCAATAAACTGTGCTTTTATTTACTGGAGAGCTTTCACTATCACTGTTGATGCTTTTGAAATGTAATCTCTACTTACCTTAGGCAAACATCTTGAGAGGCACCAATGTGAAATTTCACCAGTATCATATTAGCAATTCTGAGAAAAGGCAGGTTTCAGGCTGAACTTACCTGGTACCTCAAGAACGATTGTTCCAATGAAACCTCTTATCCCTGACACCCTTGATGGCTGCAACAAAAGTGAAAGTGAAATCGCTCAGTCGTGTCTGACTCTTTGTGACCCCGTGGACTGTAGCCCACCATGGTCCTCTGTCCATGGGATTTTCCAGGCAAGAGTACTGGAGTGGGTTGCCATTTCCTTTTCCAGAGGATCTTCCCAACCCAGGGATCGAACCCAGGTCTCCCACATTGTAAGGAAGACGCTTTACCTTCTGAGCCACCAGGGAAGTCCTGCGACAAAAGGAGACCCTAACGTTATTTAGTAATTTAGTTTCACTCCTCACCATCTCGTCCCCAACCAACTCTTTCTCCACTTGAAAATCTTCCAAAACTTATTTCTGGAGCTGTGATTCAATGGTGTACTGAAGCTGGCTCCTCTGGGCCTGCTAGGCAAGTTGGGCACATCTTCTCGCAAGTTTATATATTCAGTAATGTTAGTAGCCTGAAATCAGCCCAAAGCACAGTGTTTATACTATAAAAATCAGCAAACAGTACAAATCACAACCTTTTAAAAATGATGAGCTAATTTTTGCACACCATTGCTATATTTAAGAGAAAAAACCTCACACTCTCGCAAAATTAGTTTCTTCCTTTCACTCTTATTTTTTAAATCAGCTAAAATCTGCTTCTCCCAAGATATCACCATTTATCATGAAACCCTCCCAAGTTGAAGTAGGTCATTTTACCATATTTCTGTTACAGAATTCCTCCAGCAAATGCTTTAAAGCATTTTATTGAAGGAATACATTTTCTTTACACTATTATATCATCCATCTGTAATCATTTGCCTCATTGTATTAAATTTTCATATGCACTTGCCTCCTTAATTTCCTGAAAGCTACTTGAAGACAGGAGCCATGTTATACTCATCTTTGTATATCCAGAAGATTCTTCTTGCTTCCTCAGTTCAGTCCAGTCGCTCAGTCGTGTCTGCCTCTTTGCTACCCCGTGGAATGCAGCACACCAGGCTTTCCTGTCTATCACCAACTCCCGGAGCTTGCTCAGACTCACGTCCATCGCATCGGTGATGCCATCCAACCATCCTCTGTCGTCTCCTTCTCCTCCTGCCTTCAATCTTCCCCACCATCAGGGTATTTTCAAATGAGTCAGTTCTTCACATTGGGTGGCCAAAGTACTGGAGTTTCAGCTTCAACATCAGTCCTTCGGATGACTATTCAGGACTGATTTCCTTTAGGATGGACTGGTTGGATCTCCTTGCAGTCCTAGGGACTCTCAAGAGTCTTCTCCAACACCACAGTTCAAAAGCATCAATTCTTCAGCACTCAGCTTTCTTTATAGTCCAACTCTCACATCCATACATGACTACTGGAAAAACCATAGCTTTGACTAAATGGACCTTTGTCGGCAAAGTAATGTCTCTACTTTTTAATATGCTGTCTAGGTTTTGCTGTCTTGCTTCCTGTTGTTGTTTAAAAACCACTGCTCTGCTCATCCTCCTATAGAAACATTTTCACTTTCAAGACTGTATCCCCTGGTTCTGCTTCCCTCTGCATCTCCTCCTTCTAGTCATATGTGCATCTTGTGCAGCTCCCTCATACTCAATGAGAAATTACTGTCCTTTCAAAACTAAGTTTGCTCTCATGCTGACAACTTCCAACATCCTTTAGGATGTCTCATACAACTTAGATCACAAGGATCCACAATTTTTTCAACTCCATTCTCCCTTAGATACTATCTCCTAACACCATGCCCCAGACCTTCATTGCTTTGGGAAATTTTCTACTTAAAATATACCATGGGAAAGGAAGAATAATTTTCCCTCTGCCCTTCCAGGTTCTTGGCTGAGACCCCTTGGAATAAAAATCAGAGTAATAGCAGACAAACAAAAGTTTTATAACATGCCTACCTCTTGTATAAGTGGGAGATATCCAGGAAAATGAAATAACTCTCTGAAATGGTCCAAGCCACCACCTTAAATACCATCTCCAGCTAAAGACAAAAGGAGATGCGGGGGTTAAGGATCAGTTATGGGAAGCCATCAGGAAAAGCACAGAATCAATACGGCTGTTATGCAGATTAAACTCATTGCTGTCTCCATTGGTAAAAGTGTCTAGAGATTTAGAGACATCCTTCTCTCTCACCACACAGAGAGGGAAAATGGTAATTTTCCTTATAAATGTAAATTTCACTTAGAAAGGGGTAACTTCTGGTGGGTTTTCTGAACTTTTCCTGTGTCTGAAGTTTCTTGATCATCAGCTCAAAATAGTCTACACTGAAGAGACATATTTTAGGGTAGCAAATTCTGCTCCCTTTCAATGCCAAACTCCATGTTCCCACTGAATGAAACAACATCTTAGACTTACTGCTTATTTTAGCCAGGGTACCTACAATATTTCCTTCATTCTTCCTTTTTCTCTCAGGATATCAAACTCTTTCAGTTCAACAAATTTCCCTATAAAACGTAAATTCCATGAAGAGTCATTTCAGTCACTTTCTTGCTAGCACTTCCAACTCATTTAATCTGTTATCCCACACTGATATTGACCCTGACTTCTCGCCACCAGCCATGAGTACTAACAGCCACCTTCTCTCCTCCTATAGCTAATCTACTGAGCCTGCAGAGAGCAAGAGGAAGAACATTGTACAGATAACTTCCATAACAGAGTCATGGTCTTCAACTGCAGGTGGCCTCCAAGTGCCTCTCAGCAATCCTTCTATAAATACCTAATCTGCTCTTGCTTCATTAAAACTTTTTTTATCGTGGTAAACTATACATAATATTTATCATTTCAACCACCTGTGTCTTACTTTTATTTTTTAAAGATATTTATTTATTTATTCTAACATCCACTAAAAGCTTTTATTTTTTACACCGTAAGCATACATCCAATTTTATTTGTCAACTGTACATCAATAAAGATACAAAAAGTTCTAATTAGATTTAAAATTACATTGTTCACATTTAACTTTAATAAGAGAAAATTAATAAAGATGAACACCGTTGAGTAACTAAAGTTTCTGATATTTTGATCAAAGTTGTTCATCTAGCATTTCTGATGTTACAAACATTTCATTGGCAAGCAAGTCTATTCAATCTCAATAGTTCTCATTTTTCTGCTGAGATCAGAACAAAGGGTAATGCCTTACTTTGATTTTTACAAAAGTTCTTCTGAACATTTAGTACTCTGCTAGAAATCCCTACCCTTTCAGGGAACAAACTTCTCCCAAATCACAGCTATAAATAAGGTTCTTATGTAAGGCCACCACTAAAATGCACAGAGTCCAGAGGAAGACTCCACATGGAGGCCTTTAAGGTACAGCCTATACATCCTTTTTCTCCCCTAGCTGGCTCTTGCCTATACCATGGGGAACAACAAACCTATGGACAACCCAACCAGCACGCTTATGCTCCATTCACATGCCCCAAACAGATGCCTCTTGGCCACTCCTCAGACTCAAAGGTACCAATACCAGTCTCACAGCCCTCGCTCAGGAAGACAGCCTTTGGGAATAAAACTGTGCAGACCCTGAAAGTGGGTGGAGGTATCTGAGAAGAAAATTCCAAAGTCTCAGGTACCTAGAATATGGTTGAAAATGGGAATCTCAGACTCGAGGTAAGCATATCCCATCAGCTGCTTGGACTTCTCACCTCATAAAGAGGGTATGTTTGTGTGGGCTTAGTCGCTCAGTTGTGTCCAACTCTTTGTGACCCCATGGACTGTAGCTGACAAGGCTCCTCTGTCCATGGGATTCTCCAGGCAAGAATACTGGAGTGGGTTGCCATGCCCTCCTCCAGGGGATCTTCCCAACACAGGGATCAAACCCAGGTCTCCCGCATTGCAGGCAGATTCTTTACCATGTGAGCCACCAGGGAGGCCCAAAGAGAGTATAGGGGAGCAGTGCTTGCCACACCAGCATGTGTCTCTTGGGCCTGAATTTTATTCTGGGCTGGATGTTTTTAAGAAATGAATGGCTCAGGAAGAGCTTTTACCTCCTCCCCCTTCACTGCCTGGGCTTCCCAGGTGGCACTAGTGGTAAAAGAACCTGTCTGCCAAAGCAGGGGACATAAGAGACGCCACGGGTTTGATCCCCTGAAGGAGTCTAAAATAATTTAGATACAGGGCCCAACCTAGGAACTAGCGCCAGAAGTAACTACAAAGAGCTAAGTGTGGATGTAGGGGGAAACTTGGAAAGGCCTGTTTGATCAAAGTCCTCTCTGTATCCCATTGTCTCTGCAGAGCATGGCAAAATTTGCTTAATGACATCCGTTTTTCCTATCTTGCTACAAATTGTTCTCCCCTGTGAAGTCTCAAGCCCATAACCCCCTTCCTTCTCTCAGATGGCATATTAGCCTCAGCTGCTGAATTTGTCTTGGGTCTTGTGTTGCGTATGTTTCATGTGGCGCCCATATGTGCACAGTCCTTCAGTTGTGTCCAACTCTTTGCAACCCTATGGACTGTGGCCTGCCCAGCTCCTCTGTCCATGGAATTTTCCAGGCAAGAATACTGGAGTGGGTATCAGATATGGGGTCCCCATATATAATGGGGCCCTTATATATACATAATCAAATTTGCTTCTCTCATATTAATCTGTTTCATGTCAACTTAATTCTTAGATCAACCAATAAGGGTATAACCATAAAAAGACTAGAACAGGCCACTTTAAGCACAGGGCCCAAGGCAAGGTTTCTAGCTGCCTGGGTTCTCCTTATTTCTTTATACTGCACCATATATACCCTATGCTTCAATCATACCAAAATTTTCGCTGTTTCCAAATGCTTCATGGTCTTACAAATTTGACCATTCCATTCTCCCTCTCTGTAACTTCTCTCCATGTTAGGTAGTCTGTCAAGCTAACACCTCTCAGATTCAGTTTACTCATCATTTCCTTTAGGAAAACTGAGTTAGTTACACATTCCCTGTGCTCCTTAGCTCAGAATGGCATAGAAACCTCAATTGCCCAGCTGGCCCTTGGTTCTCACGTTTTTATGGGGCCCCCAGACATATGTAATTAAACTTGTTTTTCTCCTGTTAATCTGGTGTCACTTTGATTATTAGATCAGACAAAGAACCAACAAGGGTAGAGGAAAAAATTTTACTCAACATTTCCTTCACTGATTGTAAAACTTTTTCTTCATTATGTAATGAACACTGGGAATATACACTCAAAGTGGTAAACAGTGGTGGATTATTGCTTATTTCTGATATTTCTTCAGTATTTTATATTAAAATATGACTATTCTTTCTTAACAGAGAAGACAATGGCACCCCACTCCAGTACTCTTGCCTGGAAAATCCTATGGACGGAGGAGCCTGGGGGGCTGCAGTCCATGGGGTCGCTAAGAGTTGGACACAACTGAGCAACTTCACTTTCACTTTTCACTTTCATGCATTGGAGAAGGAAATGGCAACCCACTCCAGTGTTCTTGCCTGCAGAATCCCAGGGATGAGGAAGTCTGGTGGGCTGCTGTCTCTGGGGTCGCACAGAGTCGGACACAACTGAAGCAACTTAGCAGCAGCAGCATTCTTAAAATTTACTAAGAGATTCTTCTATTCAGTCTTTTTCATAATAAATTTCAATTACAAAACAAAGACTACATTCTTATCTATTTGATAGGATTCCTATATCAATCAGGAAAAAAAAGTCAGATTAGAGTGCAAATGAGAATTTTGGGCCCCTCAAATGCAGACCCTAGGACAAGGATTTGGGTGCAATAAGTTTAGGAAGTGATCCCAAAAATCACTGTGAGAGAGTAAGAAACAGCAGGAGGAGGAAAGATAATAAAAGGTG
This sequence comes from Oreotragus oreotragus, assembly GCA_006410675.1. Classification (NCBI taxonomy): domain Eukaryota; kingdom Metazoa; phylum Chordata; class Mammalia; order Artiodactyla; family Bovidae; genus Oreotragus; species Oreotragus oreotragus. Next base: position 163,015 of record SJYX01011531.1, read on the forward strand.
TGCTAATAAACAGTTTCTGCTATGGGTATCTGCACCAAGAGTGTCTGCTATATNACCGTAAGCATACATCCAATTTTATTTGTCAACTGTACATCAATAAAGATACAAAAAGTTCTAATTAGATTTAAAATTACATTGTTCACATTTAACTTTAATAAGAGAAAATTAATAAAGATGAACACCGTTGAGTAACTAAAGTTTCTGATATTTTGATCAAAGTTGTTCATCTAGCATTTCTGATGTTACAAACATTTCATTGGCAAGCAAGTCTATTCAATCTCAATAGTTCTCATTTTTCTGCTGAGATCAGAACAAAGGGTAATGCCTTACTTTGATTTTTACAAAAGTTCTTCTGAACATTTAGTACTCTGCTAGAAATCCCTACCCTTTCAGGGAACAAACTTCTCCCAAATCACAGCTATAAATAAGGTTCTTATGTAAGGCCACCACTAAAATGCACAGAGTCCAGAGGAAGACTCCACATGGAGGCCTTTAAGGTACAGCCTATACATCCTTTTTCTCCCCTAGCTGGCTCTTGCCTATACCATGGGGAACAACAAACCTATGGACAACCCAACCAGCATGGTTATGCTCCATTCACATGCCCCAAACAGATGCCTCTTGGCCACTCCTCAGACTCAAAGGTACCAATACCAGTCTCACAGCCCTCGCTCAGGAAGACAGCCTTTGGGAATAAAACTGTGCAGACCCTGAAAGTGGGTGGAGGTATCTGAGAAGAAAATTCCAAAGTCTCAGGTACCTAGAATATGGTTGAAAATGGGAATCTCAGACTCGAGGTAAGCATATCCCATCAGCTGCTTGGACTTCTCACCTCATAAAGAGGGTATGTTTGTGTGGGCTTAGTCGCTCAGTTGTGTCCAACTCTTTGTGACCCCATGGACTGTAGCTGACAAGGCTCCTCTGTCCATGGGATTCTCCAGGCAAGAATACTGGAGTGGGTTGCCATGCCCGCCTCCAGGGGATCTTCCCAACACAGGGATCAAACCCAGGTCTCCCGCATTGCAGGCAGATTCTTTACCATGTGAGCCACCAGGGAGGCCCAAAGAGAGTATAGGGGAGCAGTGCTTGCCACACCAGCATGTGTCTCTTGGGCCTGAATTTTATTCTGGGCTGGATGTTTTTAAGAAATGAATGGCTCAGGAAGAGCTTTTACCTCCTCCCCCTTCACTGCCTGGGCTTCCCAGGTGGCACTAGTGGTAAAAGAACCTGTCTGCCAAAGCAGGGGACATAAGAGACGCCACGGGTTTGATCCCCTGAAGGAGTCTAAAATAATTTAGATACAGGGCCCAACCTAGGAACTAGCGCCAGAAGTAACTACAAAGAGCTAAGTGTGGATGTAGGGGGAAACTTGGAAAGGCCTGTTTGATCAAAGTCCTCTCTGTATCCCATTGTCTCTGCAGAGCGTGGCAAAATTTGCTTAATGACATCCGTTTTTCCTATCTTGCTACAAATTGTTCTCCCCTGTGAAGTCTCAAGCCCATAACCCCCTTCCTTCTCTCAGATGGCATATTAGCCTCAGCTGCTGAATTTGTCTTGGGTCTTGTGTTGCGTATGTTTCATGTGGCGCCCATATGTGCACAGTCCTTCAGTTGTGTCCAACTCTTTGCAACCCTATGGACTGTGGCCTGCCCAGCTCCTCTGTCCATGGAATTTTCCAGGCAAGAATACTGGAGTGGGTATCAGATATGGGGTCCCCATATATAATGGGGCCCTTATATATACATAATCAAATTTGCTTCTCTCATATTAATCTGTTTCATGTCAACTTAATTCTTAGATCAACCAATAAGGGTATAACCATAAAAAGACTAGAACAGGCCACTTTAAGCACAGGGCCCAAGGCAAGGTTTCTAGCTGCCTGGGTTCTCCTTATTTCTTTATACTGCACCATATATACCCTATGCTTCAATCATACCAAAATTTTCGCTGTTTCCAAATGCTTCATGGTCTTACAAATTTGACCATTCCATTCTCCCTCTCTGTAACTTCTCTCCATGTTAGGTAGTCTGTCAAGCTAACACCTCTCAGATTCAGTTTACTCGTCATTTCCTTTAGGAAAACTGAGTTAGTTACACATTCCCTGTGCTCCTTAGCTCAGAATGGCATAGAAACCTCAATTGCCCAGCTGGCCCTTGGTTCTCACGTTTTTATGGGGCCCCCAGACATATGTAATTAAACTTGTTTTTCTCCTGTTAATCTGGTGTCACTTTGATTATTAGATCAGACAAAGAACCAACAAGGGTAGAGGAAAAAATTTTACTCAACATTTCCTTCACTGATTGTAAAACTTTTTCTTCATTATGTAATGAACACTGGGAATATACACTCAAAGTGGTAAACAGTGGTGGATTATTGCTTATTTCTGATATTTCTTCAGTATTTTATATTAAAATATGACTATTCTTTCTTAACAGAGAAGACAATGGCACCCCACTCCAGTACTCTTGCCTGGAAAATCCTATGGACGGAGGAGCCTGGGGGGCTGCAGTCCATGGGGTCGCTAAGAGTTGGACACAACTGAGCAACTTCACTTTCACTTTTCACTTTCATGCATTGGAGAAGGAAATGGCAACCCACTCCAGTGTTCTTGCCTGCAGAATCCCAGGGATGAGGAAGTCTGGTGGGCTGCTGTCTCTGGGGTCGCACAGAGTCGGACACAACTGAAGCAACTTAGCAGCAGCAGCATTCTTAAAATTTACTAAGAGATTCTTCTATTCAGTCTTTTTCATAATAAATTTCAATTACAAAACAAAGACTACATTCTTATCTATTTGATAGGATTCCTATATCAATCAGGAAAAAAAAGTCAGATTAGAGTGCAAATGAGAATTTTGGGCCCCTCAAATGCAGACCCTAGGACAAGGATTTGGGTGCAATAAGTTTAGGAAGTGATCCCAAAAATCACTGTGAGAGAGTAAAAAACAGCAGGAGGAGGAAAGATAATAAAAGGTGTGCTAATAAACAGTTTCTGCTATGGGTATCTGCACCAAGAGTGTCTGCTATATTACCTCTGTGCTCTCTCAGAGGGAAACAAGAAAAGCTGTTTAGCTTTTGAGGAAAAATTAACTCAAAAAAAAAAAAAAAGCTCAAACATGCTCTGGTCTCATTCTTCTAACCTTCAGATTCACCTACTTCAAATTTCTTGTTCCTCTACTGCATAACCAGGTCTTTGATGCTCTCCATGTGACTCCCTGTTTTATACAGGCACACTTCATCACTTACATCAATGAAGAAAAATTAAGCAAGGAGACCTTCTAATCTGCTATGCCAAACGGAGGGTATACAGTTAAATAATATAAATTGCAGATTTTCTACTCTAAAGTTAAGTGTATGGTAAACCTTAGATATTTGTAAAGGTTAAGACCAAATATTTAATTTTCAAATGTGTGCTTAGTCACTCAGTCATGTCCAACTCTTTGCAACCCAATGGACTGCAACAGAGGCCAGGCTCCTCCATTCTTGAGGATTCACGAGGCAAGAATACTGGAGGGGATTGCCATGCCCTCCTCCAAGAGATCTTCCTAATCCAGGGATCCTGCACTGCAGGCAGATTCTTTACTGTCTGAGCCACCAGGGAAGCCCACAATACTGCAGTGGGTAGCCTATCCCTTTTCCAGGGTATCTTCCCGACCCAGGAATCAAACCGGGGTCTCTTGCATTACAGGCAGATTCTTTACCAACTGAGCTACCAGGGAGGCCCAACTCTCAAATACTACTTTAGAACAACATTCCCCTCCCCTATAAAATATGCATGCAATGAATAGAAAACAAAATTACGCTGGAAAGGAAGTACCGGCCTCACTTGCTAGATGAGTGCTCAAAACTCAATTCCAGGCTGTAGCAAAATTCAAGTTTTTCAATTCTATGGACATGTGTGAGGAGAGCTGAAATTTGTCAATGTTAAAATTGCTAATGCCAAGTGTCTCCATTAGCTTTTCCTGTATAAAAAATCACTCCCAACTCACAAAATATAACAATAGTCATTCATTTCTTGCTTATACATCTGTGAGATCAGCTGTGAATGCTAATGATCTAGACTGAACTGGGGCTTAATTCTAAGCTGCATGTTGGGTTCAAGTCTGTTTCATATTAGTAGCATCTTCCTTGGACTGGAAGAGAGCTAGCCAGGAGCATGTATATTTCACAGCAGAGGCACAGCACAATAGGGCAAGCACAACTGCACTGGTATATTTCAAGCTTTTATGCACATTACATTCACCAGCATCCCATTGGCCAAAGCAAGTCTGCATGACCAGGCCAATATCAATGGGATAGAGTGGTATGCAATCTTCCCATGAAAATAGAAAGGAAAAGGATGATTGTTTGCTGAATAATAATCTAATCTACCACACAAAGTCAAGTTGGTCTCATGTTCAATTTTTCCTGGGAATAGAAACATCAAAGTAAGGCTGCTAATAATGTACCAAAATCAGATTTGTATTCAACAGTTTCAAGTTCAAGGTAGAGTTTTTCCTACTTTGGTCCATGAATATTTTATAAACAACATTTAATGCATCTTCACATTTCTATGTTTTATAAACAGTTCAACAAATTAGACGTCAAAGAATCCTAAGGGCAGAAGCTTCCTGATAAGAGGAATATCATAAAGAAATTATGGTATATTTAGAAACCAGAATGACATTTCCATCCTTTATTTGTTTACCACTTGAACTTTAGCAACTATATGGCAATGCATTAAAAGTCTCCTTAGTCATTTTCTTGGTGATTTTCCATCCTCCTGAAAAATTATAGACCCAACAATAGTTCAAGGACTTCATAATTCACCAAAATTGTCTAAACTTCTGGAAAAGCTCTTTTTTTCTGCAATGCTCAGGACTTACAGCCTATGAAGCTAATGCTGGCCTGCTTTCAGCTTGAGGTCTTTTTCAATCTGGGGAATTTATGAATAAATCCATTTGGCTATAGAATCTGTTCATGGTAAAGAGATAAAAAGTGATTTTTATTTTTGAGATACCAACAATAACAGCAGTACTAGCAGCAACAGCCATTCCAATTACAGCTCTGATCAGTGGCTATAAAAGTACCACTTTATACAAAAGCCTCACGAAAGTACCCCAGCATGGCAGCATGATTCAAGGAGCTGTTTTTCTCCTCCTGATGTGTACTCTTACATTTGGGGGGATTTTTTATGTTTTTCTTTTCCCAGATGCTCTTTAGGTTTCTGGTCAGTGATATTTTATCAGAGATAGGGGAAAAAACAATACTTAATTAGGTTTTTAAAAGGTCTGACTTTAGCTTTAACCATAGTGATTTTATCACAGCATGGGCAGAGAGAGGAAAGAAGCCAACACAAAGTAGTGAAAAGGAAGTCTCAGCAGGCAAGATGGCAAAGTTTTTCAGTGAGAAAATTAGATTGGACAGGATACACACAAAGCACCCTCTAGCAAGCAATTGATAATGTAAAACTTGGTATTTAGAGGCTATCTTTTATTCTAAGAATGCAAGGAACTTTCCAGGCCTGGAGTAATCACTCAGAACAGCATTCACATGTGTTAAGAAGCAAATACTGATGGGTCCAACTTGCAAAGGAAAAAACAAGAAGGTGGGGCTATCTGGTCACATTGAAATATTGTCAACCAGGGTCTGTAAAACTACATCTAGACATATATACAACAAGATATATAAAACTGATAAAATCAGGTGGTCCTATAATGTCAGAGAATGACAAATAAAGGGGCTGAGAGCACATTAACTAGCAATGGGCTTATACCCAATGGCTATGGTTTGGACTAACAGAAAGCACACATAACACAATATTTTCCCAAGGGTGTTGGTTTGATATTTGTGGATACTAAAATCCAAGGTAAAAGAAGACTTCATTTTGGGTACTATTTCTGACAGGAACCCCCCAGAAATGGCAATCCACTCCAGTACATTGCCTGGAAAATCCCATGGACAGAGGAGCCTGGTAGGCTACAGTTAATGGGGTCGCAAAGAGTCGGACACGACTGAGTGACTTCACTTTAATGCACACATGTGCATCCCAATGCACAAATATACATGCATACACACACACATACAGAGTCACCTAAGTGTATTACCTTTAGAATTAAAAAAAAAAAAAAAACCTTTTTTGGCCATGCTACACTGCTTGTGGGATTTTAGTTTTTTGGCCAGGGATTGAACCCAGGCCCCAGCAGTGAAAGCACCAAGTCCTAACCACTGGACCACCAGGAAATCCCCATAGAATAAAATATTTAAACATTCAAAATTACAAAATCTAAAAAGAAATTAAACATCAACAAAAAATGTAGACCTATATAAGCAAGGATCCTCACAAAAAAAATGAAATAAACATTATCTACTGTAAGATATTAGCTTTAGTTATTGCAATATTTAGACTTCTTTGATAAGTTCTATGATAAATGAAAACAAACTTGACAATTGATTTAAAAACATAAAATATATCTAATAATGCTATTTCCCACTCTGGTCTTATTAGAACTTTAAATATATGTTAACAACTATGAGAGTAGGAAAATACTTTCCCCTCTACCCTTCTAGGTCTTTTGGCAGAACCCCCTCCCTGACCCAGAATAAAAGACAAATTAACAGGAGACAATACAGTGGATACCTCCTGTATACGTGGGAGGCATCCAGGAAAATAGAATAATTCACTGAAATGGCCCACGTACGTAAAGTCGCTCAGTCATCTCCGACTCTTTGTGACCCCATGGACTGTAGCCTACCAGGCTCCTCTGTCCATGGGGTTTTCCAGGCAATAGTACTGGAGTGGATTGCCATTTCCTTCTCCAGGGGATCTTCCTGACCCAGGGATTGAACCCGGGTCTCCCACATTGTAGACAGATGCTTAACCATCTGAGCCAACAGGGAAGTGCTGAAATGGCCCAAGCCACCCCTTAAATGTTTCTCCCTCCCTATACCAGGAAGACAAGGATGACTCTGAATCTCTATAAATTTTTATCACTGGATCTGACAGTGACTTAAGTCTGCAGAAGTTTTTCTTTTCTCCATTGTATATTCTTGCCTCCTTTGTCAAAGATAAGGTGTCCATAGGTGTGTGGATTTATCTCTGGGCTTTCTGTTTTGTTCCATTGATCTATATTTCTGTCTTTGTGCCAGTACCATACTGTCTTGATGATTGTAGTTTTGTAGTATAGTCTGAAATCAGGCAGGTGGATTCCTCCAGTTCCATTCTTCTTTCTCAAGATTGCTTTGGCTATTCGAGGCTTTTTGTATTTCCATACAAATTGTGAAATTATTTGTTCTAGTTCTGT